>JASDQU010105494.1:104360-114700 GCA_032191745.1 Picea mariana | reverse complement strand
ATCATAGTTTTAGTAGATTTTATCGTAGGTGTTGATCCATATATGTTCATGGAAAACTTTGTCGATGTTATTTTTCCTTGATGAAAAATAGGATAAAATTAGTTTTTAATAGTGATAAATTTTATGTGTCTTTAATTTAAAAAAATTCATAAACGATCAAAATGAACAAGATCATTTTAAGTTTTTTTTTTTTTTTTAACATTCTCTCTCTCATACACACATTATATAAAATGAAGACAAAATTAAAAGGGGAAAACCCAAAAATTAAAATCAAATTTAAACAAACTTTGTAAAGAAAACAAACTATAAAAAATATAGAATAAAAAAAACTTTAAAGAAGAAAACAAGAAAAAATAAAATAAAACATATTAAAAAATAATTAGAAATACCATTAAACAGTCGAGAGAGAGGGTGGCGGTAGGCCCTAGGTTTCCCTCCCCTCCACTCCCTTCCTCATTTCGTGTACCCTCTTCTTGATCTATATTGATTGATCAATGTTAGTTCATACATATCCATCCTTAGAATTTTTATTTTTCTTCATATGTTCCTTGTATATTATTTACTTATTCTTTTTCTCTTGGAAATGTGTGTTGCAGATTGCGATACCATCAAGTTCCCAGGTCCACAAACCCACAAACGCACTTGAGTATTTAAGTTGTTTTTCACAAGTCCAACCTTAGTTGTTTTCATGTGTTGTGGGAGTCCCGTCGCGGGATACCAATCCATCCATGTCCTGCAAGTGCCCGTGTCCCGTCACCCGAAATTGCGCTACACTCAAAATGACCTTTTCTACCTCCACATCCCCCAAATTGCACACATTATCTTTTTATACTTAGCCAATTTTCTTGATTGTGGATGTGGGACAATTCTCCTTTCCACTTAAATGTTTCCCTCATGCTTGTGTCTCGCAACTTGCAATATTGCATTCTCCAAAACGACCCATTTACTTCCATGACCTGCATAATGACCTCTTCTCATACTTACTTTATTTTATCATTGAGGATGCAGGAGTCATCCCTTCTTACCTTTTTGATTCTCCATGTCCTATGTTCCACATACTGCAATCTCACATTCATCATATTTCACTTTCCACTTCCCTTTTTTCACCTCCATACTTAGTCATTTTTTGTGCATTCCAACATCAAATCACCATTCCCGGTAGAATTTACTTCCCCTCCACCATGTCATCCACCACTTGTGTGAACCTAGTATCAATATTAAAGTGGAAAATATTTTACAAAGCTTTATAATAAATTCTAAGTCTTACCGTGCAAGAAGACAACTTTGAAATTAGAGCTATGGTGGGTGATAATCAAGGAAATATATGGTAAATTTAATAAACAATTAATACACCATGTTTCAAAAATGTTATATTGACAGTAGTGCCACCTATTCATAAGAAGAGAAAGCGGTGTAAATATATTTCGAGTAGAAGAGAGGACTTGTATTGTGGAGATACACTTAACACTCTCAGTTGATAAGATCACAAGTTCTAGTGGTCATAAGCTTACAAGTGGTACAAGGCTCTTCCTGTCATTGATAAGAAAACAAACCAAGTTTGGAGTTCAAGCATAGCACTAGTTGGATGTGTATCTGAGGTGATGAAAATTAAAGAATTAGTTCTCTAGTGTGCAGACAAATTTGATACAAAAAGAAGAATAATTAAAGTTCAGGGGAATCCTCACATCTCCTTGACTCCTTTAGTTTTTATGAGAATGTTGTGACTCCCAAAACCCATTATGCATTTCAAGAATGAGGAATCCGATGAAGTTCTTAAGGAACACAAAGTAGAAGCAGATCTCCTTGAGAATTATCTCGTCTACCCAAGAGTTGATATCAATGCTACTCAGATTGAGGTAAGTTTTTTTAAAATACCCCTACAAAGAATTCACTTGGTTGTTTACCCGTATAATTGGATTGAATTCCACAGCCTCTGTGCCGAAAAAAATTGTTTATATTATTCACTTTGTTGTTCACAAAGATGCCTTGATTGACTGGAGCTTAATTATTTCAAATGAAATATCGTTTCAAATGGGTGGTTTGATAAAAACCCAAAAATAATATGACTTCATATTTGGTATTTTCCATAGCATACTGCGACATATTCGAAGACTTGTTGAGGGAAAGGAGTTTTGATTTCAAGGTGAAATCAGTCTCTTCCTGGTATCTAGATGTTGACGGGTCCAAATTCGCCAGACAACAGTAAGGGGTTCTCCCCAATAAGAAGTACCAATTAGACCTCTCACAGTTTGGAATAAAGAACCCATCTGGATTCTGGCCTGGAATCCATTGCTGGTTTGGTTCTATCGGTTGCGGCCTAGTCCATCGACGAGGGTGAGTGATGGGTGGTTGTGAAAAAGGAAGATGTAGATGAAGCATATCTAAATGCAGGCCTAATCTAATTATAATATGTCCTATCCTAGCTAGGATAAAATTAACGTAAGTGAATGAGTTGTGGCATGAAATTAACTCTACCAATAGCTTCACCCAGATAGTTGAAATGGAGGAATAAATTCAGATAACACATGCACATGAATATATAACCAGAATATTCTAAGTCACTATATCATATACATTAGCAGCTCATTCGCTCAGGAAATGTAATATAAGAAAGGATGCCAAAACTGCAAGAAGACATATATTGCATCAGAATAGTCCATAAACAAACATGCTCTTACATCCCATGTGAACAACAAACATTCTTCTTGAAATAGTTCGCAGCAACACATGCAAGTCCTTCTCTCAGTAAAAAGTTAGCCATGAGGGCTCCTCTGTATTAACAATTTTAGCAATAGTACATGAAAACACTTAGGACAAATCTCCAATTTTAGTTGAAACTTTATTCCCGAAGTAGTAAAGAGGTGTACAATGTTTGAAAAGCCAAAAGCCCTTTCTTTGAGTTCTATTCTAGTATTTATTGAGGTTCAATAAGACCTTTGGCCTTTCATCTCCCTCGATGACCTTGCATCTTCCAGTGTTTGTCATCATCCTCTTTGTGATGATGAGCAACAAGGACAATGGTTACATTTCGAATTTTTCTCTTAGCACTAGTGGGTCGTCATGGATTTTAGTCATATGTTTCTTGCGCATCATGAAGACTATATTCGGGTATGAGGGAATCTTCATCGTCGTGAGTTTGACAGTAGATTGTCATGGAGTTTCTATATGCCTGCTTCATACATTTTCCTGCTATTTTCTTTGTTGCTCCTCCATTACTGCTACGTATTTTTTTATTGCTCCTCCATCATCTTTAGTTGTATATTTCATCGTGAGAATGTTGAGCAAAATCCTCCTTCACTCGGTACCTGACAACATTCAACATACAATAGATGAGAGTAACTCAAAATAAACTATGAAGAATAAGCATTTGAATGAAAATAAATGGGAATAAAATAATTGAAGTATCATTTATAAAATTCCCTTATTTTGATCCATGGTTCCTCTACTTGCAGTCGAGTTATGGTGTTCTTTGAGGCTTTCAACAAGGTGTTAGATATTAATCCAAAGATATGTATACCATAGGCTAGGAATTTATCAAATCATATAACTAATAAGTTGTAGAAATCAAAGATACCTTTCCATCGGTATAAATAACGTGAAAAATGGACACACGAGTCAAACATTATGGCCATTTTACAAAAGGGGGTTTTTCATGTTTCAGAGGAGTTAGTACTAACTCCTTTGATTTGCTCAGAGGAGTTGGTACTAACTCCTCTGATTTGCTCAGAGGAGTTGGTACTAACTCCTCCAACATGGAATAAGTGTACCATGAATTAAAAATTTCTCAATTCACATAACTATAAAGTTTTAGAGTTTGGAAATACCTTTCCAAAAGTATAAACAAGTCGCAAAACAGACACACGAGTCAAAAGTTACGAACATTTTATGAAAGGTGGTTTTTCATGTTTCTGAGGAGTTAGTACTAACTCCTCCGATTTGCTTGGAGGAGTTAGTACTAACTCCTCCGATTTGCTTGGAGGAGTTAGTACTAACTCCTCTGAATTGGAATAAGTGTACCATGAATTCGTAATTTCTCAAATCACATAACTAGAAAGTTGTATAGCTCGAAAATACCTTTCCAATGGTATAAATAAGTCGCAAAATGAACACTTGAGTAAACATTTATGGTGAATTTATGAGAGGTGGTTTTCTTATGTTTAGAAGAGTTTGAACTAACTCCTCCGACCTGTTCGGAGGAGTTTGAACTAAATCCTTCGACCTGTTTGGAGGATTCTGAACTAACTCCTCTGACATGTTCGGAGGAGTTAGTACTAACTCCTCCGACGTGCTCGGAGGCGTTGATGGTAACTCCTGTGATTTGCATCAGAATTCAAGTCATGAACTTTTCTGAGTGAAAGATGAAAGTTGAGTTATGAAAATTCGTTGAATGATCATGTTGGCATGCTCTCATCTCATCTCTATGGGCAAGAGATTGTCACAAATTCAAAGTTTAGACCTCGCCTCTATATCGTTGTCATGCAAGCATTGCAGAACTTACTGAAATCAAATCTTCAAGCATTGAACTTGGCCTCATATAACAACACTTTATTTAAATACAATTTTTTAAACAATTTTATGAAAGAGGGCAAAATTTCAAAATAAAAACTTGTTAAAATGGAGTTTTCCCACAACTCAATCTCACCTCTCAAACATAGGAATGATTCCTTTGTTTTAATTTTATATAATAAAAATTAAGCATGAGGGTAAGGGGGTGGCATGCCATGCACCTTATCCTTTCCACTCCATGAAAGCTACCATATTTAACTAGCATACCCCTGAAGTAAGGGAAAGGGAATACCAAAGTGAATCTGGGTGGTTATGTTGTTCAAAGATCAAGGGATTTGTTTTTGTTTAAATGAATACTTCAAAATATCTTCTAGTGGGGGTAAATGTGAATTCATGTATGATGGAAGGATTTGATGAAGGAAGTCTTAAGATCCTTTTTTATTGTTAAGTCAACCCCAATTGTTGTTTCTAATGGAGCTTTCAAGAACAATACAATGGTAATATATAAAGAGAATCTTCAAAGGACTATTAGGTAAGAGGAAATAGAGAGTCATTATGTATCATGACATTTTCTTGGGTCACCGATACAATTCAATTAGAGGTTGGAAACCACCGATTCAAATGAATTCCATAGTCCCAAGTGAATGATAGAGTCATCACTTTAACAATTTCTCAAGAATGGAGTTCCATCTAAAGTGTGTACAAAATTCACCCATAGAAGGATGAGGAAAAATCTTCCAATTGAGATGATTATTGAAGCACCAAACCCTCTGACTATTCTTTGTATGAATTTTCATTGTAATCATTATGTCCACACAATTTCATTTAGAATATTGAAGACATGAACAATTGAATGGTTTCTTGCCTCTTCAATTTGGGTTATATAGGTATGAAGATAACATGAGAAGAAATGTTATGGAAAGCAAACATAATCCGAAAAATAACAAACACCAATAATAAACCATCTAATGATGAGTTTGGAGAGCATCATATAAACCTATTAACATTGAAATTAATATAATTTCTCATCCAATATGAAGTTATATAATTTATCAGAGATCACTTGCGTGTTCACCATAATGATTCCGACCCATGTAACCACATTCATTGCCCATAATCCATTATTTGATAGTGACTATTTGTTTTCGTAACACAAACTGCAACACACTAACTATAATCTTGGAAGAGCTAAATGTTATGTTTCAAAGTGGGTTCTTCCAAAAATTAAATTTCAATGATATTCATACAAATTTGTATACACCCAAAAATATTTGCAAGGGCTTAGTAGAAATCTTTTCCAATGGTGGATATTTTCAATGTATATCAAGAGATATTTTGTATACATGATCAATCTTTCACACACCATTATTTCAAGAATGAAAGAAAAGGGCTTAGACATGAATAAAGAGAGAATAATTTAAAGAAATCTAAACCAAGACTCACACTTGTAGAGATGGATCTAATGAATAACATGTATTACCCACCACTTTGTTCTTCAAGTAAAATTCTATGTTTTTCCATTTCAAAACAAATAAGCTCATACCTAGAAAAAAGAATAGAATTGATTTGAAAGAAGCTTCATAAGTTTCTAAATATAAAAAACAACGAAAATTTTGAACATGCCTTGTAAATGCACACATGAAAAACAAGCAATGTCATTAACATCTTCAAGATGGAATCCTTCATCACCATGATTGTTCATGGGTTGAATAAACACCCAATCCACATATTGCAATAGCACTTTTCTTGTTAAAAGAAGTAGGCATCATACTTTAAATTGGATTTAGAGGCCAATGTTCTGAACCATAAGGCAATAATACTTATCTTCTTTACTGAATCCAAAGAATCATATTTCTTTTGTAAATGTAAAATATTTTGCAAATATCTATAATCGTAAAAACATGTTAATTGTTTTCATTATATCAATAGCCAAAACAAACTAGGTACTATCATGATCATCAAAATTAAATCACAATTCCTTCGCACTTCTTTCAAACCATATTAACTTGTTATTAAATAATGAAGAAAATCTTGTACAAACATTAACAAAATCAAGTCTACAAGTTCACTTGGAAGGATTTTCAACCATAAAAAATAATTACAGCTAAAGTTCATAGCATAGTAAAAAATAACTATAGTTTATGGCATAATTAATAAATAATAGATCCAAAGTTCATGTAATAAAGAACATATCTAAAATAGAGGAATGAATTTACTAAAAAAAATTACTAAAATTCCCAAGATTGATATATTTTAATTCTCGATTCACTAGATTTATGTGTGCATATGCAGTAACTGCAAATTTTCAACCTCTATTCTCTGGGTTTGGTGAGAAATAGAAATATTTGGTTCAGTTTTGGAGAAATTGGTTCAAGATCACTTGAAATCAGTTCTTCATGCTCTTTTTTATCGAATTCTGCTTTCTAAATCGAGTTATAGTGTTTGAATTCGACAAAATGATTGTCACAGACCGGATGCCATGAGTCTCTATGGGAGGTCTTGGCCCTCGACCCGATCATTCTTTGTTGGAGCAATACGGCCAAGCTTTGGCGCGCATCAAGTTGGAGATATGTCAGAAATTGAAGGCCACCGCCTCTCTTTCGGCCCCACCTATCATGGATAATGTTCAGTGGCATTCGTTAAGGGTAAGATATGCTTATTTTATGAATAGAGATTTTGAAATACAACAAAATTTCTCTCTAAACTAGTATTTGATGTGAGTGCATGATCCGGATTTAGGAGCGGAATGAACTGATTATAGATTGAATACCATAAACACAGAGATAGGAAGAATAACACAAATATTCAGTGAACAATATCTTCTATTAAATAATGAAATAGGTTGAAACTGTAAAACTACAGAACTGAAACTTGCTCGAATGGTGGTAGATATATCTGAGAAGAGATGTGGATGCTACGTGCATCCGTCTGAGAAGAATGGATTACAATGAGGCTCCATAGGCCCTTTTCATATTACTCATGAATGCCAAAACCCTAGACATCCAAAAACCTAACCCTAGAAGGTGAAATGCCAAAATTCATGTGGGCCCTATGGGTAAGTTGGTGTAATTTGGTACATCAACTTCTTAGGGGCATAACTTTGCATACGACCTCTGTTTTAGGCACGTGATAACTCGTTGGAAATGTCTTTCATAGAACTACACATTTTGCTGTCAGACTCTGACTTCGTCTAGAGTCTGGCTATGGCGAGTCAAAAAACAATGTTTAGGGCCTAAAAACATCCCTGAAAGTACAAAAAGATGTGTTGATATGAAAACATACAAAATAGGCTAGTTGGATTAGGTGAAAGGCCACCTGTATCCACCTCGAGAATGTGTGAGGCTTCAGACATCCCCAGAAGTGTAGAACTCACAATTATGAAGTAGTACAGAAAGACATTTTGAACAAAAAATGGACACGAGAAGCTAGTTGGAATAGGTGGTTGGCCACCAATATCCATCTGGATCAATCCCCCCCCCTTAGGAAGCAATGGTATCCATTGCATTGAGTCCCCCCATCAGGTGAGGAAACTTCTACCGGATTTGGCTCCGGGTGAGCCAGTTGCCTTAGTGTACAAGTTGCCCTACCTTGACAACCCGATAAAGTTGGATCTATTGTTAGTGAGGTCCCTTGACATGTGTGTCCACTATATGATCAGTGGATTCTTGTTCCATGAAGTCAGGGTTGAGCTCTGTTGGTGTCAGTTGTTCAACGATCTCAAAGGTGTCCAATAATGGTGGGAAATATGGTCGAAGGAGGTCCACATTGAATACTGGATGCAGACCAAGGAAGGGTGGAGTGTTGAGCTCAAAATCATTTCTACCCACATCCTTGGTGATAGTGTAAGGCCCATAACGAAGTGGTCGAAGCTTCTGATGGGGCCTGATGAGACACTCCTTCTGCAAATGTGACCAGACTTTGTCGCCAACCTGAAATTGGTGTGGTACCTTGTGTTTATCATGGCGCTTCTTGTACTTAGGATTGGATTTCTGCAAAATCTCCTGGACCTGTTGGCTGATGTGCTAAATCCTCTCAATGAATATGGTGGCTTTGTTGACTACAAACTGATCAGGGGAAGATTTTGTCTGTGCAGTGGCAAGAGGAAGTTCAACATCAATGGGTACCAAGGGTTGGAATCCCAGACTCACCTGAAATGGGTTATGGCCAGGGGAACTATGGAGAGCTCTGTGTAACTATGTTGGACATATGGGAGACTCCCATCCCATGTACGTGGATGGTAAGAGTTGTACATGTGCAGGATTTGCACAATCATCCGATTGATGACCTCATTTTGACCATCGGTTTGGGGGTGGAAAGAAGTGGATTTTGTGAGCTTGGTGTCGAACAGAGACCAAAGACTCGACCAAAAGGTGATGACGAACCTGTTGTCTTGGTCAAATGTGATGGTCTGTGGTATCCCAAAGTGCACCCAAACTTGTTCAAAGAAGAGCTTGGAAGTATTGACCACTGTGACAGTCTTCTTATAGGCTGTGAGGATGGCCATCTTCAAAAACCAATAAAGGACCACAAACACGCAGTCATTTTTGTGTTTGGTGATTGACAAACTGGACATGTAATCCATGGAGATGGACTCCCGCGGATTCTCACATGTAATCCATGGAGATGGACTCCCGCGGATTCTCAGGAATAGGAAAAGGGGTTTATAATCCTTGTTTCTTGATGGTCGGCTTGGCAATGGCGCAGGCAGTGAAAGATCTGATATATTTGCTGACGTCCATTCGAAGTTTTGTCCAATAAAAATGTTTCTGAAGGATGACCACACTTTTCTCTACACCAAAATTTCCTGCCACCCAACTGTAGTGGGATTCCCAAACTAGCTTCGCATGCTCACTTGTAGGAACACAGAGATGGCCCAGGTGGCATAAGAGTTTGTCCTGAATGTGAAAATCAATGACAGTGGTGCATGTATCCAAGAGCTGATATGTGGTGGAGAAGTCTGGATCTTGCTGGTAAAGTTGGGGCCACTTTTATGTTTCATGTCCACAAAAATGGAGTACCAGATGACGCTCAGAATCTTTGATTCCCAATTTGGTGTGGAGGGTATGGAAAATATTGGTGAAGTATGGTATTGTCTGGTCCCTTTCTTGACGTAGGGTGGTCCATCTGGTGTACTGGTCCTCGTAGCTTCCAACAGGGTAGTATTGTTCTTTAATGGCGTCCCAAAAGGAATATCATGTAGAGGCCACCACAAAAGTTGCAGATTCCTCCATAGCCCTTTGCTTAGAGTAAGTATCCCACCAGTCTTTAACATGGGGAATGACCTTGAGGAGTGCAAAAGTGATCTTTTCCCGATCGAAAAAATTGTGGACCGAAAAATATCCTTCAAGCAGATTTAACAATTTATCTACAACATCCACATCTATCAGTCCTTCAAATAATGGAATATAAAAATTTACATGTACCTTGAAGGGGGTTGCATGGATGCTTGATGAAGATTCTTCTCCCATGGGAAACCGTCGAAGGATCTGCGCGAAGTTGTCCATCATTTCGTTCCTTTGTCATGCAAGGGCTTCCTCGAGCAACATTTTAATAGGATCTTCTGGTCCATCATCTTTCTTTTCATCTCCAATGGGTTGTTGTCGAGCTCAGGGCGGTCGATCTGGTAATGGCTCAATTGGTTCGAGTCCCAACTTCTTGTACCCAGACCTTGTCGAGGACATGCACGAAGAAAACTAAATGAAGAGCATACCACTCTGATACCACTAATCCGGATTTAGGAGAGGAAAAAACTAATTATAGACTGAATACCATAAACACGGAGATGGGAAGAATAACACAAATATTCAGTGAACAATATCTTCTATTAAATAATG
>JASDQU010105494.1:79869-90986 GCA_032191745.1 Picea mariana | reverse complement strand
GTTGCAAGTAGGTGGACAAATTCTTATGGTGGTCATTCTGCAATTTCCCATGTGTCTGTATGAACTACAAAGGCTTGTGATCAATGTGTATGATCGTCTCTATCCCCAGAATGTAATGTTTCCATTGACGACAAGCTTGTACAATGGAATACATTTCCTTGTCATAGGTGGGGTATTTACAGACATCATCGGAGAGTGTCTCACTATGGTATTACACTGGATGTACGTGTTGAGTGAGAACTGCGCCCACAGCATAGTCAAATGCATCAGTCTCAATCTTGAATGGTTGTTGCAGATCAAGAAAGGAGAGTATGAGAGTTGAGCACAAACGATGTTACAGATCTACAAATTCAAATTGATTCTCTTTCCCCCACATGAACTTATCCCTATCACCGCTTTTGGTCACCTGGCTGAGGGCCCAGGAAATATGGGAGAATCCCATCACAAACTGTCGATAAAAATTGGTGAGTCCTAAGAATCTCTGAAGCTCGGTCAGTGTGGTCGAGGATGGCCAGTCACAGATGACTTGGATCTTATCTAGATTAACATGTACCCCATGCTCATCAACAATGTATCCCAGGTATTGGACCATGTTCATGCAAAAAGAGCATTTTTCCAAGTTGGCATAAAGATTGTGCAGTCGCAGAGTCCTAAAAACCTGATGAATATGTTGCATGTGCTCCTCCCAAGTTTTGTTGAAGATAAGGATGTCATCCAAATATAATACCACAAAGGATTTGGTGAAGGGTCTCAATACATCGCCCATCAACCTCATGAAAGTGGTTGCTGCATTTTTTAAGCCAAAGGGCATGAATAGCCATTCGTAGAGACCTTCCTTAGAATTGAAGGTTGTCTTCCAAACATCTGTTGGTTTGATGGGAACCTGATGGTATCCAAACTTTAGGTCAATCTTGCTGAAGAAATTTCCCCCCCTTGAGTTGGTCAAGAAGGTCATCAATCCTAGGAATGGGATAGCGGTTCTTGACTATGATTTTTTTTAAGGCTCTGTAATCAATGCAGAGTCGCCAAGTCCCATCCTTTCTCTGCACCAGTACAATCAGGCTTCTGCAAGGGGAGTAGATGGGTCTAATGTGCCCCTTTTGAAGAAGCCCCTGGATCTGATGCATTATTTTTTGATTCTCCATCAGCAAGCATCGATAGACTGGTCCATTAGGTAGAGGTGCATCGGGGGTTAGAGAAATTGGATGCTTGACTTGGCAGTGTGTCGGTACCACTGTAGGTGAGACGAATATGTCTCTGTATTCTTCCATGATCCTGTCCACTTGCTTATGTTGCAAGGAGAGGTGTTGTGTAGAGTCCACGGATGTGGTGGTGACCTTGTGCTTACTATGAGCACGAATCACAAAGAAGACGAACTTCCTGGTCTATGAAATGACCTTACTGCATTTCTTAACAGAGATTAAAGAAATAGCACTAGGCGGTGCCACCTCTGGAATCCTATACAATTGTCTACCCAAAGTAATAATAACACTACAGGGTCTAGACTCATACACAGCATGACGCTTCCACAAATATGGTTGTCCTAAACCAACATCACAAACTTCAAGGGGAGAAATATCATATAGTGCGTCATCTTTGAAAGGATTGATGTCATAGGATAGACGACATTGTTGGTTGACACAGAGATATCTTCCTTGATGAAGCCAGCCAATGGTGTAGGGTTGCAGGTGCGATGTCATTGGCAGGTTCAGTTGCTTGACGACCTTTTCTGAAATCAGGTTCTTTTGACTACTGTTGTCGAAAATGAAGTGAATCAGAGCCCCCTTGACCCACATCTGCGAGTGAAAGAGGCATTCCCCTTCCTCTCGTTCTTTTGGTTCACTTGGCTGGACTTTGGTGGTAGTGACCATGGAACTGGGTTCAACATCAATAATTTGCTTCCCTCCTTCAGGATTTGACTCGAAATCAGAATTGGCTTCTAAATCAGAAGCCTTCAGATCAGCCATGAGGGACTACTTGGAGTGGCATTCATCGGTGTTGTGCCAAGGACTTTTATGGTACTTGCACCATTTTCCCCTATCCTTATTCGTATTCTCATTGCCCTTCTTGTGTTGTGTCTTGGATGGATTGTCCTGAGGGTGACCATCATGGCTTGGTCCCCTGCTATGTGGGTTGGGGTTGCCTTTGCCCTGCTTTGGTTGTGTGGGGTTTTCAGATCCAAACTCTCGTCGTTTCTGCTTAAAATTTTCTCGATCTTGACAGCGTATCTATAAGTTGTGACCAATGAGATGATGTACAGGAACTCCATTTCTATTTGAATATATCTATGCAAACAACAATGGTATTTGAGAACCATATGATGCTCAGAATCTTTGATTCCCAATTTAGTGCAGAGGGTATGGAAAATATTGGTGAAGTATGGTACTTTCTGGTCCCTTTCTTGACGTAGGGTGGTCCATCTGGTGTACTAGTCCTCGTAGCTTCGAAATGGGTAGTATTGTTCTTTAATGGCATCACAGAAGGAATCCCATGTAGGGGCCACCACAAAAATTGTAGATTCATCCACGTCCCTTTGCTCAGAGTAGGCATCCCACCAATATTTAACATGGGGAACGACCTTGAGGAGTGCAAAAGTGATCTTTTCCTGATCGAAAAAATTGTGGATCGAAAAATATCCTTCGAGAATATTTAACCGTTTACCTACAACATCTGCATCTATCATTCCTTCAAATAATGAAATATAAAAATTTACCTGTACCTTGAAAGGGGTTTCATGGCTGCCTGATGAAGATGCTTCTTTCATGGGCAACCGTCGAAGGATCTTCGTGACTTTGTCCATCATTTCATTCCTTTGTCATGTGAGGGATTCCTTGAGCAACATTTTAATAGGATCTCCTACTCCATCATCTTTATTTTTGTCTCCCATGGTTTTTTGTCGGGCTCGGTTCGACTAATCTAGTAATGGATCGATTGGTTCGAATCCCAACTTCTTGTACCTAGACCTTGTCGGGGACATGCACAAAGAAAAACAAATGAAGAGCACACCTCTCTAATACCACTTATCCGGATTTAGGAGCGGAACGAACTGATTATAGATTGAATACCATAAACACATAGATAGGAAAAATAGCACAAATGTTCAGTGAACAATATCTTCTATTAAATGATGAAATAGGATGAAACTGTAAAACTGCAAAACTGAAACTTTCTCGAATGGTGGTATCTATCTCTGAGAAGAGATGTGGTTGCTACGTGCATCTGTCTGAGCAGAATGGATTACAATGAGGCTCCATAGGCCCTTTTAATATTACTCATGAATGCCAAAACCCTAGACATCCAAAAACCTAACCCTAGAATGTGAAATGCCAAAAGTCATGTGGGCTCTATGGGTAAGTTGGTGTAATTTGGTACCTCAACTTCCTAGGGTCATAACTTTTGCATACGACCTTTGTTTTAGGCATGTGATAGCCCGTTGGAAAGGTATTTCAGAGAAATACACATTTTTTTGTTAGAATCTGACTTCATCTATAGTCTGACTATGGCGAGTCAAAAAAAATGTTTAGGGCCTCAAAATAACCCTGAAAGTACAGCGAGATGTGTTGATATGAAAACATACAAAATAGGCCAGTTGGATTAGGTGAGAGGCCACCCATATCCACCTAGAGAATGTGTGAGGATTTAGAAATCCCCAGAAGTGTAGAACTCACAATTATAAAGAAGTACAGATAGACGTGTTGAACAAAAAATGGACACGAGGAGCCATTTGGAATAGGTGGGTGGCCACCAATATGCATCTAGATCAGTGCAGGCAGCCATGGAGGCTCGGGTCAAAAAATATGGAGAAAGGGAAAATATTCCCTACAAAGTCATCACACAACAGAGCTTGCATGAATCTATGATGAGTCTAGTGAATCTTATTCATCTGGACCTTCATTCAAATCAATTGACAGTGTTGTCAGATTCTGTTGGGAATATTATGAATCTTAAGGTCTTAATTGTTTCCAGGAATTCAATAGGGGTATGCTAGTATAATTTTGTGGACTGGTGAAATAGTAGATGTCGCATGTACTGGGAGGGATTGTTGGCTTGAATTTATTTTTCTCGTGAATCATAAGATGACAGGTGGACAGTCCACAGTGAATGGAAATTAGACAGGGGGGGGGTTCCAAGTGGCTATTGACAAACAATGAAGACTTGGACAAAAACCGCCTGTTATAGAAACATTTGCCTCACCCCATGAAACTTTCTCAGAAGGACTTTTCCATTTCCCTATATAGAATTGAAGTCCATTTTTGCAATTCCCAGAGATAAAAAACATATTTTTCCACATATTCACACCCTAACAGCTATACAACATGCACATACATAGGTTGCACTGTTATCGCCCGTGTACATCTGGTTTTGTGCCCAAAATTAAAAAAATGGTGTCGGTTTTCCATGTCACATCACGAGATCCATGATCCTTGACCTTCCATATACTGGAAACCTTATGACTTGGCCCTTCAATTCCATTTGAAGGCTATAAATGGGCTATATCCAAGCTGTGGAAGAGGGGAGAAGAATTCAACTTTGAGAGAAAAGTTACTCTGGAGAAATTGATCACTTCATATTGAGTCTGCATCCCTTTGTCCTTTTAAGTCTGAACACATTGTTCAACCCCCAAGCTCTTCCCTATGTGATGGAGAACCTCATTTTCTCTCTTATATGATCTTTCCTTTGGTAGAGGATTGAAGTGGTGGAGGCCCAGCTGGAAGGGACTTAGTTTCTCGGTTCCAAACGTGTCGACACGAAAGTTTATCATTCATACACTTCTGTTGATTACATTTTAATAGAAATACTCTTTTATTGTCCAATTAATGTCTCGTAAATATTTGAATTATTATTCCATGGGAATATTTGTTATGATTATTGATGGATTATGCTATTATATTTGCTAACTTTATATATTATCACCATATGCTTGCTTATATTGGCTGTTGAGGACAAGTTGTAGGTGTATAGCTTTGAGTCAAGTGCTCAATGGTGGACTTCATCAAACGTCTGGACGAGGTAGGATATTTAGCTTATCTTGTTAGAATATTTGTTTATACATCATACTTGAGATTAGAGTTGATTTCTGCAGTCATTTTGTTTGTTGTGGTTTACCCCATTCCATAGAGTTATTTTCCTCGTAACACCGCCCCCATAAAAACACCTTCTATGCAATTAAGAACAAAGCTAGAGGGGTGGTATGAGTATGCCCTCTCCCTACATTTCAGAACACATGGTCATATATATGGAGGGGGTCATGATATGGAGGTGGGTGTGGGTCATGCCCCCTCCATCAATATAAATTTGGACCACAAACTAATGCAACACACCAAAACAAATGTAACTTCAATCCTGTTTGAAATTGGCATCGCAAGTCCTATCGATAAAGTTAATATTAAGTGTGTCGTGCATAACAACAGAGTTGTTGTTAAGTATGTCGAGTGTGTTTGGAGGACTTAGTATTAAGTCTTTTGAATTATCGATGGAGCTAAAATTATGTATTATGAGCATGTTCAGAAGACTTTGCATCAAGTTAGTCGGAGGAGATGGCATAATGTATGTCGAGAACATTAATTGTTGGGTCATATCTGATGTACAAGCTTATTATCCATTGATTAAGACTAAGGTTATGTGTTAATAACACAAAGTTATAAATCCTCCAAAAGTACCAAATGATGTCCAGTGTGCTTAGCAATGTCTAAGAGCTTAAATGACCAAATTTCTCCCAAAGTGTGTTTCGGAACCAACGCAAGACCTGTAGGTGTTGTGATTAACCCATATGATGTTAGGTGAGGCTTCCACAATGATGATTTAGTTGTAACATCAAGAAACACAAAAAAACAAGATAGTACCATGTGCACGAAGAAGGCCACTAGGAACACTAAAACTTGATTATGAATATGATATAAAGAAAATCAGGTGAGATAGACAATTATTGACCAACTGTATAGATAAGCATGGAGAGTTTATTCATTGGAAATGTAAGGAGATTGACCAATGAATGAAACAAGAAGGGATCCAAGCTCAAAGGGGAATGAGATAAGCCTCAAGGAGAAAGTGGGTTATGCTGACCTGATCAGCATTGGCGAGAGGGAGCAGATTGTCTTCAATGTTCTCGATGACGACAAGGGGTCAACATCCTTGCACTGATGCAATGAACACAAGAGAGGGAAGATTTTCAACGGGTAATGTGTTGGGGACGGAGAGGTGAAATTTGTTGATATGGAGCGCAACGAAGCGAAAGAGAAGGATACTGCCGAAATGTGATGCAACGATGTGAATGGAAGGGGATCAACTGGTGAAAGGTGTGCGCACAGCGAATATAGTCATGTGAACAATGCCAGTGACATGGCATTAATCAAGAAATATTTTTCGACGATGAAGATGTGTGTCAGTGAAGTTTGGCAGAAGTGTGATAGTGCGTTAGCCAAGTTCAAAAGGAGGTGGATAGTGTACTGTCAAGAAAATCAATGGCGTGTCAATGAAAAGGTGGAAGAAGGATGCATGTGTTGGTACGTTATGTATCAGCACAGGAAGAGAGGACTCGCTGAAGTGTGGATCGTCGGGTATAATTGATCCAAGGAGGAACTAGAAGTGGTAAAGAGAGGTAGGGTGAGGAGAACTTAGGCATAGCTATTTGCATGTGAGAGAGAGTGAGAGGGTTCTGGTTGGAAGAATTAAAGCAGGGGCCAATTTCTTGTCTTGGATAGAGGCTAACATAAGAAAATTGGGAGGTTGTTGTACGGGCACAAAAAATGGCGACACATTGGTCAAAGCCAAAATCTTTGCTAGCCTTTCCTAACTGATAAGCATAAAATATAAAGGTTCATGATATTTACTTTTAAGTTCAAAAAATTCTGGGAATAATGTGTAAAAGTTACCTAAATGATTCCATCATGGTGGGCTTATTGACAATGCTTGCATATCGGATAGCAGAGCTCGTCTGTTGTATATGGAGGATGAACGATGATGAATTTTATTTCCTTAAACTGCATCAACGATCCAGGTTGGTATCTCCCTCTTGGGGTTGATATAGGTTTGCGATAAATAAATATTTTTCACTTGGTGCATATATAGATATATGCAGGTGTTGCTCCACTTCTCGTGAGCATCCATAGACCCGATGGAGTCACTAGGACATCATAGACCTTGCTTCGCTGCCAGCGAGCATCCATATCCCCGGCGAAGATATCTGCATGTCCCCAAGTATGTTCAAACTTTCCTTTCCATTCCTTCCCAGCTTATTTAGTGCATGTTTAGCATTCAATGGATGGGGAAAGTGATGGCCTTTTTGTTTTAGCCTGATAGGGGATGACTTCCATCTTTTGAGATTTATTTGTATATTTTCTACACTTGGATACATAGAGATATCCCTTTTGGGTTTTCAGCCTTTAGACTTCGAGATTTTTCCCTTCACATTGTTCAAATATTGTAACTGCAAAGATTATTCTATTTATTATTGAGTTATTATTCATTAGATCAATCCCCTTTTATGGATTTATCATGTCAGACATTGTAATTGACCAAATCCTCTTTTGTATATTGGTCAAACCATAAATATATTATGAAAATTAAGAACTCATCCCCCAGGCTAATTAAAGTGATTTTAATCACTAAGAAGACAAGTCATCCCTGCCCAGTAAAGAGACACCTTTCCAACACTTGCCAGTTTGTATAAATAAAGGAAGCCAGCGCCTCATTTTATCACTCACTCATTTGCTCTCTCAGTGTGCAATTTTCATAGCTACAATTGGGAGAATAAGGAAGAGAGAGGCACATTGCTCAGTGGATGATATTCTCTAGTGTTTGGTTTATTCTCTTTCCATTGTATTAGCTATCTATATTAAGGAAGTTTTTGTTGGGTTTTCTCCCCCATGAGGGTTTCTTAGGATAAATGATATGTATCTTGTGATTGTGTTTCTCTCAGTGGTCCTATCTATGTTATGGTTATCTAGTAAAGTGAAAAGAAACCTAATAATAGATTAAACCTTAATATGGTTTCAGAACTAAGCTGAAGAGAGCATCTTTCACTGGATAAAGAAAAATGTCACTGTTGTCATACAAGAAAATTAGGGCTTTTGTTGGAGAGGAATTTTTGCCTAAAAATCATCTAGAAAAGTTCACCCTAGCCTAGGGGACTATTTGGCACCTTGAGCATACCTTTTCAATGGTTAGATACTCTAGAAAGTCAAACCCTAGTTTTGACTGGTACCAAAAAAACAGAAAACCAGAAAACTAGAAAACCAGGAAACCAGAACCAATACCAGAAGTACCAGTCCAGATTTTCGCAAGCTCAGTTTCAAGGGGTGAAATTTGGACTTTCAAAAATCTAACTGCATCAACTTACTCGCCTTAGCTCATCACATCTAGCCCCTGGATCAGAATTTCAAAATTTGAAGTTTGAAAAATTAGGGTTTCCTCATAAAACCATAAGTTGTAGTTGTAGTTGTAGTTTCAAAATCAGTTCCGGTATCAATTGTAGTTGCAATATCATTTGAAGTATCAGTTGTAGTACCAATTGTAGTCACCCTTGAAGTTTTTAAGGGTTGGTAATTATTACCGCTACTACCAGATGGTGTCACTACCTGCAAATGATATCAAAGGTATGTACTCACATATGTTTAAACGGTTAAGCTTTAAAGGGTATTTGCAGGAGAAGGGATCTCTTACCATAGATCTAGAAGGATCGCAAGATCCAACACATTTAGAGGAATAATGCAAAATGGGTTTTATTATTCTGATATGCATCTATTTGTTATGACATTATTTTGATCTAGGTTGCATGTTGAAGCTATGACCATCATACTAACCCTTGGTCAAAATTAAATTCAAGGTATTATATGGATTAAATTTGAGATCATAGAGTTTACCCTCTAACCCAACCTTCTGTCAAGATAGCATATTGACTTAGTATAGAAGACAGGTTGAAGAAAGCACTTGTCATCTTGAGTGAAGGAGACTTGGAAGAAAAGCAACAACTCATTCTTGAGGACAAGACTCTGGGTTCCAGGTTTGATTAATTAAGTTGATAAGATTAAAAGTTTCACATGACAAAGTTGATAACTACCCCTCTACAAGTAAACACTATAGTTGACGTAGCAGTCTTTGAAAAATATTATACTTGGTAGCATCTCAGCATATTGAGATAAATGCTTAATGTAAACATTTACCAAATACAACTAACATCTCCTATAGGAGAAAATTCTTGTGTTGGTTCCAGGTTATCATGGATGAATGTTTGATCACAACACTAGAAGAGTGTTGATCTCATTTCATATTGTATTTCTTACTTTTGATCTTTGTTTCAAACAGGTCACAAGTGGGAGCTCTAAAGGAGCTACTGTGACAATTATTTGTGCTATTGTTTTATTACTATTATCAAAAGAGTATTATTCTTGCATGTTGTTTTGTTGACCTTGTTTTAGGTCACATGTGATAACCCTGATGAAGCTATAGTGAAGGTTGCAGAATGTAATATACCAGATATAAAAAGTATGCAGAACAGAAATAAAATGCTAGTAATGGAAGAATAAAAACAATATAACCAGAACAATCACCACAATAGCACTGAAATGATATAAGAACAACAACATAAATAGCACTTTGATTCTGAAAGAAATGTTCACAGACCTCTTCAAGGGGGCAACCTCCAGTTGAGCAGCGCTCTATTAAAATATTATCCAAGCTAGGGTTCTCATACCCTCAACTCCTATTTATACTAAATATGTCTATTAAAAGAAGCATCTAGAGGAAGATCCTTCTAGAAGCGGAAGCCTCTATTAGGTATTCTTACATCTGCCTTATTCTATTTTATTGAAAGGACTTATTGATATTGACCTTTATTACTGCGGGTTAGGACCCTAACATGTCCGCCCCCTTAAAAATAGCCTTGTCCTCAAGGCTTGAGATGAGGAAATTGTTATAGAATGGTAGTTGGTTCCCAAGTGGCATCTGTTGGAGTTGTATCTTTCCACTGGACTAGCACTTCCTTGAAGGTTCTTTGACGTAGGCAATGCTCATGCTAGTCCAAAACTGCTTCTGGTTGTAGCCAAATGGATCCTTCTTCAGCTAACTCGGGAAGGTTTGTTTGAATTTGGCACTTAGCTCCAATCACATTATTTAAGCATGAAACATGAAAAACAGGATGTAGCTTCGAATGGTTGGGCAAAGCTAACTGATAGGCTACTTGTCCCACACGCTTGAGAATGGTATAAGGACCATAAAATTTGGGCACTAGCTTCTGACAATGCTCGTCCTTGAGGGAAGTTTGCTTGTAAGGTTTCAGTCAAAGAAACACTTGATCCCCTTCTGCAAATTGACGTTCAAAGAGACCTTGATCTGCTTATTGCTTCATGTGATTCTATGCCATGACCAAATTCTCTTTGAGGGTACGAAGAATAGCCTCTCGAGTTGTAAGTGTTTGGTCAACCGCCTGGACCTTCGAGGCACCCAGTATAAGTATGAGAGAATTGAAGGTGGCTTATGTCCATATATCGCTTCAAAAGGAGCCATGCGTGTAGCTATATGGTATGAAGTGTTGTACCACCATTCAGCTAGGGGTAACCATTGAGCCCACTGATTTTTCTTTTCTAAGGCAAAACACCTCAAATATTTTTCCAAACACTTGTTGACAACTTCCATTTGGATATCAGTCTGGGGATGATAAGTTGTGCTAAGATGCAATTCATTGCCTTGTATCTTGAACAATTCTTGCCAAAAATTGCTTGTGAAAGTTGGGTCGCGATCAGAAACAATAGAGTGTGGCATGCCATGAATCTTGAAGAACTTATCCATGAAAATTTGAGCCACCATGGATGTTGTAAACGGGTGTTGAAGGGCGCAGAAATGAGCATACTTGGAAAGGTGATCAACAACCACCATGATGACTGATTTATTTCTCAATTTGGGTAAGCCGGTAATAAAATCCATAGAGATGTCCTTCCAAAAAGGTGGAATCGAGAGCGGTTGTAGTGTGCCCGGGGATTTGACTGTTTCTCCCTTGTTTCGTTGACACACATCACATTCAGTGACAAAATTACGAATGTCTTGTTTCATACCATCCCAGAAAAAGGAACATTTGACCCTGTCATAGGTTTTGGTGAACCCGGAGTGCCCTGTTGTGGGTG
>JASDQU010105494.1:59039-79769 GCA_032191745.1 Picea mariana | reverse complement strand
AAAACACATCACTATGCTAATTTCTTTTCTTTTTCAAATAACAATGCAAAGAAAATGCCAGAAAAGAAAGAGATCTAACAAACTAAGTTTTTTCTTTATATATTTTCTTCCAATCAAAGCATAAATAACAAAAGATTCTAAAAGAAACTGATGAATGCATGATTCATGGCCATGAGGGGGAATTTTTTTTCAAAATACAATTCATTTTTCTTAAAATTTCAAGCTAAAAATAAGTTAAAAAAACTAGGAAACACAAAAAATCTTTTAAATGAAAAAGAAAGCTATGCTGGAATACAACCTAAGCTAAAACTGCTTATGACAAAGACTAGAAAGAAACAAGAAAAACCTGGGAAGTAAAAACTTGACAGGGAAGAGGACGATTGCCTCCTCAAAATTTTCTAGGCAGACACGTGATTGTTACTTCAACAGCCAGCGTATGCACGCGGGCTACCCAAAGACAGGACGCGTATGCACACGTGTAGGCCCACTACAAGCCACGTGTGCCTCTATTTCTCCTCAAAAGAAGCAATACAAGAGGCTAAGATCAGGAAGGGAGTACTGGTATTAAGAACCAGAATCCCTTGAAGACACAAAAACTTACTTTGACAGAAAAATATGCAAGGAAAAATTTGATCTGAGGTTTTTACCTGACTATGGACTGTTTAATCAGAGACCTTGAAGGACCCATAAGATCCCTGAGAAGGATCACTTCTGCAAGGGAGAGGATGACTGCCTCTTCCTAAGAAGGATTTCCTAGGTTCTCAGACACGTAGCTAGCACTTCATCAGCAAGCGTATGCATGTGGGTTGTGTGAAGGTAGGGCACATGTACACACATGCAGGCCTTATACAAGTCGTGTGTACCTCTATGACTTCCCAAAAATAAAATGCAACCAAGCAAAGAAATCAAGGAGTACTAACTCAGACTCTTGCAGAAACTCAGAAAAAAGGTGATGAAACCAATTAAAAACTACCAAAAAGTATCCCCAAAAAACCCGAGAGATCCCCAGTACGATCGTTAATTATGTTTTGGGTGGGAAATCCCTTTTATGGACTAGCACTAAGGGTTTTATCATGCATGCATAAATGACCTAAAGATTCTTACTTTTTACTATCATCCCATGCCTAGACCCCCATTACTCATATGTAAATACAAGGCTCAAGAGATTAAGTTGATGTACTTTATTCTTCGTGTTTGATGTCGATCCCTTTTCGAGCTTGGTCGTTCTTTGACTGCAACTCTCCTCCCAATGCTGACCTGCATTCACTAAAGACAAACAAAGAACTCCACTTGCATTTTATCTATGAACTAACGGGTTAGAGGTTTAATCAATCATACAATCAATATTCCAATAATGACAATATCATATGGTGGGATGGGAAAAACAATTATTTTATTAACTTCATAATGATACCTTACAATGATAAAGTTGGCTATTGCTCTTCGATCCTGGTCCTGGGCTCTTCTTCCACTATCTTCCAACTGCTTTGCTCTATACTTCTCTTTGCACAAGGATGGCTAAGGGTTGGGACAAAGGGAATGCTCAATCGGGTATACTTTCTTTACTATGATTCTCCTCCCTTCAAATGGGACCCTACCCCTTCTTTTATAGGCTAGAAGGAGCTAGGTATTTGGTCGAAAGACCAGCCATGCATGGCCGAAAGGTTTAGTTAACTTTCCCAAAGTTGTGTGTTCTGTTAGAAACTTTCCTTTTTTCGTGCTTCTGAAGGTCCATGCGGGCTGTAGTGGGTCAGCTAGCGTGGACACTGTAGATACACGTGGGTTGTAGTGGAGTAGGGTGCGTGGGCCTTTAAAAATGGAGTTTTTTAGAAGAGTTGTTCAGTAGTGGCTTGGAAAAGAAGGAATATGAGATGGCCTAATGCTAGGTAAGCATGTTTGGTGCAAATTAGGGTTATAACAAAAGAGCAAGAGCTTAGTCACCCATTTTTGTTGTTTTGGGGAGGAAATGCATTGTTCCAAAAAATACTTGAGGATTTGATGGTCTGTCTTAATTTGGAAACGTTGCCCCAATAGATAAGGGCGCCACAGATCAACGACATGCAGAATAGCCAACATTTCCTTTTCATAGATGGATTTGCCCAGATTTCTTTCAAATAGTTGCTTGCTGGTAAAGGCCAAAGGTCGACCCTCTTGCATAAGGAAAGCACCAATTCCTTTCCCTGAGGCATCACATTCCAACACAAAGGTCTTTGTGAAATCAGGAAGGGTGATAACTGGAGTGGTGTACATGGCCATTTTCAAGGTTTGAAAAGCTTGAGCAGCGACTAGAGTCCAAGTGAAAGAGTTCATTTTTAGGAGAGCAGTGAGAGGTGTTGCAATCTTCCCATAATTCTTAACAAACTTGCGATAATACCCTGTTAAGCTCATAAATCCACACAAGCTCTTAAGAGCCTTTGGGTGAGGCCAGTCTTGCATAGCTTCAATCTTTTTAGGATCCACCTTGACGCCATCCTTGCCAACCAGATGACCCAAGTATTCTACTTCTGAGGCTCCAAAAGCACATTTAGATTGTTTCAGGAAAAGTTGGTGCTGAGAGAGTAGATGAAGAACTCGATCCACATGAGCAAGATGGTTTGTCCAGTTTTTGCTATAGATGAGGATATCATCAAAGAAAACTAAGACAAAATGGTGGAGAAAAGGACGGAAGACATGATTCATGAGGCTTTGGAAGGTAGGGAGCATTACACAAGTCAAAGGGCATGACCAAAAACTCATAGTGGCCCTCATGAGTTCTAAAGGCAGTCTTGGGAATGCCTGCCTCTTTCATACGTGTCTAGTGGTAGCCCGAACGAAGATCAAGTTTAGTGAAGAATTGGGTGCCACTCAATTCATCCAGGAGGTCATCAATGATAGAAATGGGGAATTTGTCTTTGATGGTAAGTTTGTTGAGGGCACGGAAGTCAGGACACATTCGCCAAGAACCTTCTTTCTTCAGGACCATGATCACAGGAGAAGAGTAGGGGCTCATACTAGGGTGGATAACACCTGCATTAAGGAGTTCCTGGACCATTTTCTCAATTTCATTTTTTTGGGAAAAGGGGTGATGATATGGATGGATATTGGGAGGAAGGATTTTGAGTATAAGGGGAATGGAATGATCATGAACACCACGAGAAGGAGGGAGTCCTTGGGGAGTGGAAAAGACCAATTGATGTTTAGAAAGGATGGCTTGGAGGTCTTGCAGGACCGAGGGTGTCTCTATTGCTTGTATGGCATGGAGTTGGGCGATAACACCATACTGACCTTTTTTTATCATCTTTTCCATGCGATTGGAACTAATGATCTCAGGTGACTCGGTGGTGATGCCTTGGAACTTATATTGGTGGCCCTCTTGGTCAAATTGCATGGTTAAGTCTTTAAAATCCATGAGAATGGAACCCAACGTCCTTAGCCAGTCTGCACCCAACACAATGTCACAACCTCCCATGTCGATAGCAAACATATGGGATTTCAGGTNGTAGTCACCAATTTGGAGACGCACATTTTCACAATGCCCTCCACATTTCATGGAACCACCATTGGCAATCATGATTTGGAAATTATTGACAGCATGGATGTAGCAATGAGTTTCTTGGGCAATGCAGTGATGAATAAAATTATGGGTGTTGCCACTATCAACCAGAATGATGACCTTCTGATGCTTGATGTAACTGATTATCTTGAGGGTTTGGGGATCAGAGAAGCCAGTGAGAGCATTGAGGGAAATGACTGGTTCTACTTCGGGAGGGTCTGAGGGAGGGGTTATGTCAGTGGATTCAGGTGACTCGGACATAAGGAGAGTTTCTACATCCTCTTCCGAAATATCCTCAGAGATGGCCATAGAAATCGTTTTTTCTTTACACTTGTGGCCCAAGAAATATTTGTCATCACAATTATAACAAAGGCCTTTGATTTGGCGTTCAGCCATTTTAGCCCTGGTCAATTTTTGGATCTTTAGTGGAGCAGAGGGAGTAGTGGGATTTATTGATTTAGGGCAAGGGATAAAGGAGGGTTTTCAGTTTTGAGAAGATACAACTTGTGCTTCTTTATCTCTTTTAGTAGCCTCCACCCAACTCTGAGGACGAGCCATGAGGACATGGGCACGAATATCATCCTTGAGGCCATTGATAAAACACTCTAGGAAAAAGGCATCAGACATGCCCTCTGTTCTAAAAGCCAGGCGCTCAAAGGCAGCTATAAAGTCTTCCAATGTTCCTAATTGTTTCAACTTTGTCAAACTGCCCAAATGGTTGGTGTCAGTGTCAAAGCGTTCATAAAGCTCTGCCACAAAGTGTGTCCAAGAAATATACCCTTGACGAGAAGTTTTTCTCCATTGTTTCCATTGCCAACGTTCTTGATCTAGATGGAGAACACCATACCAGAGTTTGGCCAAGTCATATGTAATGTCGTATAAAGAGAAATAATGTTTCATTTGGGTTACCCAACCAGTGGGGTCCGAGCCATCAAATTTGGTCACATCCACCTACGAAAGGCGTATGTCACATTGAAAGTGATGGTTCTGAAAGTTATGGGAATGAGAGGAATGGTCACCTTCAGTATGTGGGGGTGAGGAAGAGGAAGGGTTATCTGTAGGGATATGCAGTTTGGTGCAGAGTACCAAAAAGACATATTCAAGCTGGGTGGTGAGGTATTGTTTGATTTTCTCCATTGAGGACTGCATGGTTGTATTGATGGCGGCAACATTGGAACTGAGTTGTTTCACTTCTTGTTGGGTCTTGATGAGACCAGATTGCAAGGTGTTGAAGCAAGCTTCCAAGTCTTGGCTACGGATATGGGCCATGAGGATGGGGGAACTAAAAAAGGGCAGACGGGGTCAAATTTTTTTCCAAAAAATGATATGGATGAATGTGATAAGGGAGAAGAGATGAATCCAATGGAAGAGGTCTCAAATAATGGTGAAAAAAATTCTAGACTTTATTTTTTATTTAATTTTTTTTTAACACCTACGGAGTTATACTCCGGTCTGAAGACTACTGCAGTGATGAAATGTCCAAATGCTTAACTAGGAAGAAATGTGTAGTGATTTGGCAACCCGAACACAGTTGCACAACAATAGATCTTGTATGTTTTAATTTGTTTATGTTTATGTCCCCAAGGGTTAGGTATTCAAGGGTTCTACAGAAAAGGGTTTGTCCTGTGCTATAGCTCTCTGATATACATGCGTGGTCCAACAGTAGTACTCGGCCTAATATCTCAGAGCACTAATTAAGGAGGATAGATCGTACCCTTAGTCGTACTACCTGACTACCTAGGTACTAGAGAGTATCTTCCTGAGTGTTGTTCTCGGTTACACTATAGTAGTGAAGCGGCCGATCGGTTTATCTAAAGAGGGCTTCAGGTAATCTAGGTCGATCTGTACACAGGTGCTATCTGATGCACTACCATTTGAAGGGGTACCAACAGGGGTTACAAGGGTGGCCAACAGATGTGTTCTTAAGAACCACTTGTATTTCCTGCATGTATGACTCCCTCAACCATGGGTTCATGCGTGTAATGACAGATCTCTGTGGCTTAAAGACGTTGGAATACGTCTCTACCCTGGAAAAAAAATTAACCCACACTTTCTGCCAAGGAAAGTGCTTTGATACCACTTGTAATATACCAAATATAAAAAGTATGCAGAACAGAAATAAAATGCTAGTAATGGCAGAATAACAACAATATAACTAGAACAATCACCACAATAGCACTAAAATGATAGAAGAACAACAACAGAAATAGCACTTTGATTCTAAAAGCAATGTTCATAGGCCTCTTCGAGGGGGCAACCTCCAGTTGAGCAGCGCTCTATTACAATATTATCCAAGCTAGGGTTCTCATACCCTCAACTCCTATTTATACTAAATATGTCTATTAAAAGAAGCATCTAGAGGAAGATCCTTCTAGAAGTAGAAGATTCTATTAGGTCTTCTTACATCCACCTTATTCTATTTTATTGAAAGTTCTTATTGATATTGACCTTTATTACATCCGAATATATTGTTCTACCTATGTGCGGGTTAGGACCCTAACACAGAAGGCAACAGATTAGATGAGACATGAAGCAGACTATGTACATGACCATATACATTCATGTACCAAAGAAGATGAAGAAGAAGTTATCTTTTGAGATCCAGAGTATCTCATATGGAAATTGATTGTAAGGAGCAGAAGACTCCAAATATGACCAAACATTAGAACAAGAACGCACAACAAACTTGTTCAAAGGATAATGAAGCCACTTTGACAGGAAGAAGAAACCACTTGAAGTCTGACTCAACTTTTCATATTTAGACTTGATATTCAACACCAAGTATACCCATAAGAGATCATGAATCCCTTGTAGACTCGGAATAAATCGAGAGTAATCCTGATCTCAAAAAGGATTAGATGAAAAGACATCTTCCAGGACTGGGAGACAGATGCCATGAGAAGACTAGATCATAGCTTCAGAAACTTCTAGGAGATATGAAATATCCTGGGAAGATTCCCTTGTTTCAGTGACAGAGAAGGAAGCCAGTCAGAAATACTAGGATATGGATTCTTCCATGAGACTAGAAGAGAAGTTAGTATTGACTTCCAAGATTGATTTAAATAGATCAAGCATGTTTCAGATGTACAAATCTTGATGTGTGTCCAGAGGATTCTCCCAGCAAGAGGGAGAAGACTATGATGAGACACTTACTCCAGTAATTGGAGAAATAGTTCCAGTATTTATGAAGACAACCAGAACAACCATGATTCATATATAGTATGAGATGCAGGGGGAGAAATCCCCATNTTAGTTGGGTCATGGAGACATGACTACGATAAAAGATAGAGTTACTTCCATGAAAGAAGAAGAGATACCTTCAGTATCAGTTATTGAGCCACTCTCAGTTTCAAATGAAGTTGTTGTCATGATAGAATAAGAGGAGTCACTCACAGATTTCAGCAGTCACAGTGAGGATGAAGCAGACATTCTCAGCTTGAGAGAAGTTGTAGGTGTAGAGTCCCAGTTTTAGAAGGAACAATTACAGAAAGAGGAGAGGACATACTCTCAGGCAGTGAGACAGATAGTGCTTTGCAGAAAGCATATAGAGCTAGAACATGATTGTGTAGATTTAATTGCAGCCGAGAAAGTATACCAGGTTGGTACAATTTAATGTGAAAATTTGGTTTGAAGTTGAAGATATTATAAAGACTCAGGTCTGCAGGTTGAAGAAGGATCTGTATAGGATGAAGCAAGCTCCTAGAGCTTGATATGGCAGTATTGATAGTTTCCTGAAGAGATTGGGCTTTACCAAGTGTAAATTTGATTCTAACCTTTACCTCAAGGTTATGAATGATGAGCCAGTGATGTTACTACTATATGTAGATGATGTATTCTTGACAAGATGAAGAAAATCTCATCACAGATTGCAGAAGAATCTCGCTAAAGAGTTTGATGAAAGACCTAATGCTTTATCTCTTAGATCTTGAAGTTTGGCAGAGCCCATAGAATATATTCCTTAACCAAGGGAAATATGTAGATGAAATAATGAAGAGGTTTAACATGTTGGAATGTAAATCCATGTACACACCCATGGAAACGAAGTTGAAGCTCCTAGTAGATACCTCGTCAGAATACCAGGCCAGACAGATTATTGGTTCGTTGATGTATCTGACGAATACCAGGCCAGATATATGTTTTGTTGTGAATACCTTGAGTCAGTATCTGGTAGAGCCCAGACGTGTTCACCTTGTTTTCGTAAAACATGTGATGAGATATATTAAGGGTACGTTGGATTTTGGTCTCTGTTATACTAGAGATCGTGACTTTAGATTGTATGGATATATTGATTCGGATTGAGATGGAAGTGTTTTTGATAGAAAGAGAACTTTAGGATGTTGTTTCAGTCTAGGGTCAGCCATGACTTCATGGCAGAGTAGGGAGCAATCCAACATTTCTCCCAGCACGGCAGAAGAAAAATACATTGTTGCATGTTCCGCCAGTTGTGAATCCATATGGAATCGGATGTTGTTGACAAGTCTATTTGATCTGGAAACGGAAGCCATCATGATCCTATGTGATAACCAGAGTTGTATAAATATGGTGCGTTCCATGATGAGTTAAAGCACATAGATATTAGGTATCACTTCATTCATGATATGATGCAGAGGGGAGATTTAAAGATCCAATATGTTGGCACAAATGAGCAGGTTGTAAACCAAGCCTTTGTCTCGTGTAAAGCTTAAATACTTTCGAGACTAGTTTGGTATAGTCTGAAAGGACCTACCTTGAAAGGGGGAGTAGTGTTGATGATACTATTGTATCCTGACCAATAGAGGGTAGCTTAGTTAGGATTTTATATTCTAGGGGACTGATCATCCCTGGATAGATCCCAAAGGTCTGTAAGTACGGGTTGTCAGAGTACTTGTTAGTAGTGGTAGATCCGTTCGGATTTTATATCCTAGGGAATATTTTGATTCCTAGGTAGACCCTTTGATTTTTCAGAGTACCAAAATATTTTGATGCCAGCCTAGTGCTGAATATTTCTAGCTTTGTGTTGATGTTGTTGATGCCAACCTCGTGCTAAAGATTTACAACGTTGTGTTGATGTTGTTGAGATACCAGTCTCGTGCTAAAGATTTCCATCTTTGTGTTGATGTTGTTGATGTCAGCCTCGTGATGAATATTTCCAGCTTCTTGTTGATGTTGTTGTGATTCCAGCCTCGTGCTAAAGATTTCCAGCTCCGTGATGATGTTGTTGAGATGCCATATTTGTGTTGAAGATTTCTAGCCTAGTTTTGATGTTGATGATGCTCCAACCTTCGTGCTATGATATTGTTGTTGTTGATGTTGTATCAACCTTGTGTTTTTATTGATGATGATGATGTATTAGTGTTATACTAATCCATGTTGATGCAGATGATGATGATGCCACTTCAACTTCTTGTTGAATATGATGATGATGATGCCACTTAAACTTCTTGTTAAAGATGATGATGATGATGATGTTATTTCAGCTTTCATGCTGAAGATGATGATGTTACTTTAGCCTCATGCTAAAGATGTTGATGATATTACTTTAGCCTCATGCTAAAGAATATGATGATGTTAGTTTAGCCTCGCACCAAAGATGATGATGATGTTACTTTAGCCTCACGTTGATGAGGATGATGATGTTACTTGAGCTCCATGTTGTGAATGATGATGATGAGAAAAACTTCCGATGATTTATAGATATGCCAGTTAGTGTTCCATATGTTCTTGATGTTGTCGCCCTCTCTCTCTCTTTCTCTTGATGATGTTGTATTGAGTTGTGTATGTAGAATACCCTTCTTGTTAATGGGGAGTGTTGAAATATTGTAAATGCAAAGAGTATTCTATTTATTATTGATTTATTATTCATTAGATCAATCCCCTTTTTGTGGATTGATCATGTCAAGCATTGTAATTGACCAAATCCCCTATTGTGGATCGGTCAAACCCTAAATATATTGTGAAAATTAAGAAATCATCCCCTAGGCTAATTAAAGTGGTTTTAACCACTAAGAAGACAAGTCATCCCTGCCTAGTGAAGCGACACCTTTCGAGCACCTACCAGTTTGTATAAATAAAGGAATCCAACGCCTCATTTGATCACTCACTCATTTTCTCACTTAGTGCGTAAGTTTGGTAATTGCAATTGGGAGAAGAAGGAAGAGAGAGGTGCATTTCTCAGTGGAGGATATTCTCTAGTGTTTGGTTTATTGTCTTGGCATTGTATTGGCTATCTATATTAAGGAAGTTTTTGTTGGGTTTTCTCCCCCATGAGGGTTTCCTAGGATAAATGGTGTGTATCTTGTGATTGTGTTTCTCTCATTGATCTTATCCATGCTATGGTTATCTGGTAAATTGAAAAGAAACCTAATAATATCTTAAACCTTAACACACGTGAGCAGCTACTTAGTGTGTGGATGGTTCCTCCATTACATAAGATCTGCTTGCTAGCCAATGTGCAAGTATGACCATTGATTAACCACTATGATCATTGATGGTTTAATTGTTTCCACAACATCCCCAAATAGTTTTGATTCATTTTCAGAAAGAGACCCCTAATTCCGCTCATGAGCTAGGAAAGAGATTCAAGTTGATTTGTTCTTTCTTCCAATGCGAAGGAATTCATGTGAAAATAAAAATGGAGGTGAGAGGTATGTATGTCATGAAATATAATCAGAGGTCATAAAACAACAAAATTGAAGAAACGAACTACTTTGAAGGGAAAAGATAGTGATGAAAGAATGGGAAGAAAAGTGTTGAATTAGGAGAGATGGCATATTCAGGGTTGGAGATGAAGTCAGTCCAATTTCTTGATGCGACTGAAAAATCAATCCTTTTAGATGAATAATGATAAAAAATATGTAATTAGGAAATGCATTTGACTAATAAATAAATTATAAATTGATTGTTTCCAGCAGCTAGGAGGATATTCACACATTTCGACCAACTAGAAATTTTCAGTTTCTTGAAACTATCAATCTACGTGAAAGAAAATACACATAATTATTCATTCAGATAGGTCTTCATGTTAGCGCTAGCTGTGAATTACACCTCCCGTCATGTTTTTCTGAAGGCTTCCAATTCATTTGTGCAGCCTTGTACTTTAGGGGGCAAGGGTTGGCCAAAGCTCCACTTCATTGTCCATCAAGATCCTTTGCTTTGGCCTTTTGACATGCATGTTTCCTTTTGATTTCTTCAAGCTCTAGAACTGATATTATAGCAGGACATGTCCAATTAACCACAATTCTGATGTTTCAAGGTCATTTCAAACCTTCTTAAGATGTGTGTCTTCCTTAAAATTTGTCTTTCTTTTGAAATGAATATACCTTTCCATGATCAACTCCAAAGAACCTTTCTGAAAATCCTCACCGCGATAATCTGAAAATGACAATCAAAATTTGTCAAGGTATGTGATATTTCTCCATGACAATCACCCATTCTAGTTTTCGGGAGATAGAGTAGACTCAATCTTGAATGTTGGTTTGTCTATCGGAATTTATCCTTTCGGGCAACAAATAACTATAGAATTAACAATCACCCATTCTTCCTTAGAAAAAGTGTTCTTGAGAGACCTTTTCTTGATCAACACTAGGGAGATCAAAGATCATAGTGATTGAATTATCATAGGGAAACTGACACTTAATGACATGTTCCTCAAGGATAATCATATCTCCTATCAAGGAGTCACAATTACTTCAATTATTATGTTCAATAGGCACAATCCTTAGCAAGGTTGTGAATAACCGATGTAATTTCTTACATCCAATCTCCATCTTGGAAAAACTGTAAAGCATTCCCCGAAATATATTCTTTAGCATTTTGGGGTAACCGACTGCCCAACTATCAATGTCAGGGTAAATGTTGCTGAGACAAGTGAATTTTTCACTTGAATTTCTTGGAGAATTCTTGCACATGCTTTCCTCATGAATATGGAGGAAAACCAAGATTAATCCAAACTTTTAGTTAGAGGAAAATGAAAAGAATTGAATGAAAAACAAGAAATCATTGATGAAAAGCGACTTGAACTACAAACTAGACTAATCACAACAAGTGATATTTATTGAAGTGATCAAAACAAAATCGAATCTACACTACAACCAGAAAAGGCATCAACATCTAAATTATGAAAGAATAAAGCAAGCGAAAAGAACTATGCTAATCCTATTCCTAACCTAACCTATACTGGCTGAAATAAGGAGAGGTGTAAGTGTAGTGCCAGTGAAGCCAATCGAGCAACTCCAAACATGTGATTGCATATTCATTGAAGGTCAATTGCAGAGAATGAAGCAGTGAGGGTTGAAAAATTGAAACAAATGATTCAAGAAAGTTTCCTCTCAGTAGGTCAAATTTGGCAATGTTATTGTTCATGTGAAATGTGGACGTGTAGGATTCCTCCAACCAAGATTCAACTGTGTTGTAAAATTTAAAATGATCGTTATATGATTTCTAGAAGGAAATCAACAACATGATACGTACCTGATGAGGCTTGTGAATGAAAATTCCATGCAACGTACTTTGTAAGGTAGTCTCGGAGTGGGTGGTATTTCTCATCCCAAGGGTAGAAGTAAGACGACAAGAACTTGACATAATCATTAATTGAAATTGGAGGATCTCATTGTCGATGTAAATCTCCCTGTGTTCAAATTTCACGTACTCTGCATGCTGAGAGGAGAGATAATGGTGGATTGTCTGAGGGAAACATTAAGTGAAACAAAGCTCCAAATCCTCTCCTATAACATCAACAAAATCATGTGAGTGATGGAGTATTGAGATGGAATCCATGGATAAGTGATGTATCTGCTCCTAGGGGGTAACATGTAATTCTAGGGCAAGTTGAGGTGATAGCATTTCCTATATTAACTCAATGTTTCTTATGCTTTGCATGGTGATGGGTTGTTCATTTGCTATAATTTCTTCATGAGGATCAACAAACTCACTATGCTCTACATATTTTAGATTTGCAGTGATTAGCATATGTGCTTCAAGGTCATAAATCTCAGATTGTGAAGGATCAGTGAATGATAATTTGGTACCCACACTCAATTCTGGAACAGAAAAGTAGTCATCGAAAATAAGATCATTATTATTAAATTGTGATTCAACATGTTCCAAAAATTGAGATTGTGAAGGGGTTTCAAAGTGATACATCTCGAATGAAGTGTCATTCAGAATGAATGTTTGATCGATCAAGGTTGGGCACTCTTCCCGATCTAGTATATCATTCAACGTTTCATTACCAAAAGAGTAATGTGAAGAGTGTATGGCATGATAAATAGATGTTTTCTCATGGGGATGATAATCACCGAACAGATTTGTATATAGTGCATGAAGATCTTTAAATTTTGAATATGATGGGATTTCCTCGGTAAGAAATTTATCACAGACCAGAATATGATCTTGATTTTCAGAAGGAGAATCGTCACATGGTTCACACTCCGTGGCTACGAGGTCTAGGATTACCGATAAAGATTTTGTTGCAGTTGTGTCGGGGTGTTGGTTTGAGATTATATCCCCTGTATTGTTTGTGGTCGGATCTGAATTTTGTGAATAGGATATGGCTTGATCGTTTAGATCGCATTCTTCATAAATAGAGATGAGATATGAAAACCAATTGAATATTTCTTGGCCTGAGCGTTCATTGCTTTCAGGAAATCTACAGTAAATCTGCATGACTCTTCGAATGAAATCATTATCAAATTCATTTCTTAACCTACGGATTTCTACCAGTTCATCATAAACATAATTTTCATGAGCAACAATAAACATTTCAATGAATTGTTTCTAGAGATGAATTGATTTTGATGGCAATGTATTCACCCAAGATTTAATTCGCCCTTCGAATGTAAGGATGAAAATTCAGCATGTTTCATTGTCATGAACAATATTAATATTTCATCGAGTGATGTCAAATTGATTGAGATGTGTGAATGTAGATACATTCCCTTCACCATTGAATTTTGGGTTTGAAAAGACATTGATTGTCTTAATTGGAATGCCCTCAGTAGGTCTTGAAAGACTTAAAGGGTCATCCCATACAAAGGGTATGGAGAGGAGCCATATGATGGTTAAGAGCTAAATGAAATGACTCCAAGTGGGAAGGCTTGTCACCCAGCCCTCCTTCTAGTGCCAATTCTATTGACAGGTCCAAATTCTCCCCACAACAGTAAGGGTTTATCCCCGGTAAGAAGTCCCAATTAGACCTCTCACCGTTTGGAATAGGGAACCCATCTATATTTTGGCCCATCATCCATTGTTGGTTTGGTTCTACCGGTTACATCATGGCCCACCGATGAGGGTGAGTTGTTGGAGTAGGAAGGTTTGGAGAATAGGGCAACAAGCAAGGTAGAATAACACGACAAATTTTGAGGAAAAGTAGTGTGCGGAGCAAGATTTGCAGGAATCCTCTACAAATGTGGACAAACCTATCCTAGTTAGGGTTAGGGTTTTGGGATGGATTGTGAGGGTTTCTAACCCATTTTTTTAATATAAATAATGGGTATGAGGTATATTATAGGGGGATCTAAGACTTTATTGTTAGAGAGTTAGTGCGACGAGTCCGTTTTGGAGAGCCTATTTTGGAGTTTTTGGGATTGGAAGTCTGTTTTGAGAGTTGTAGAGATAAGATGAGGTCGAAGTAGTTGAGGTTCAGGTCGCAAGTTGTGGATCTTGGTGTGATCTTGATATGCCTCACTACTCACTACTCTGATGTAATGCGCACAATGTTTTTTTATGAATACGAATAAAGAAGTAGAATATCTTTGTGGATGTATCCCTAAGGGGGGTGAACCACGTAAAACCCATTGTGCAATTTGTTTTGATGTGTTATTGATTCTGCAGTTATCATTGAATGGTTAGATAGATGAATGGATGATTTATTTACAGTGTGCATTAGACTAAATATGCAATTGAATGAATGAATGGATCTGATAAATAGTAGAATAGAATGCATAGTTAAGTAGAAATAAGGAGTAAGAAATAACATCCCCAAATCCTTTCCATGACTGCAGACATCTGCGTCTTGCAGTCCTTCATAAACCATCTCGGGTGAGACTGTGTTGTGCACTTTGTGTGCAGTGTATCCTTCTAGCTTACCAGAATGGCCAATGGTAATAAGGGTTTTGTTGGAGAACTAAGGTAGAACCCAGGTGTTGACGGGCAAAAATGACCACTCATTAACTAAGAGGGAATAACCTGGTCTGAGGTCCTTAGAGAAAGACCCAAGCCATTTTAGTTAGCTATCCTTGATGGGTTTAATGGCTCTGTTAGCTAATGAAAAGAATCTCCTCTATCAAAGAGGGAGACATAGGAAGGTTTTTCCTAGATGGTTTTGTTTCCTAACTATCATATTCCTAATATATACAATAGTTACTAAGATGTATTATTTTTACACTTTATACAAAGTTTACAAATTGTACATTTGGACAAGATTTCCTAGAAACCTTGTAAAATAAGAGTTTTCAATATTTTATGGAATTAATCTTAGGCAAATCTAATTAAAAATACGAACTATAAAAAAATGCTACAAACTATAATCAAACTAGAGTAAATGATTTTAAATGTAATTAATGAAAGATAAACTCTAATGATCAAAGCAGTTTGAGTTAACTTGATAACAATGTTTTACATTCAAAATCAATCAAACCAAATAGCGTGACACCACAAATATTTCTAAGAGAATACAATAAAACCTATCCTCATCAGGAGCAATGGTAAAATCTAATAATTGAATCCTTTTCCTAGGGTTGTTAGTTATATTTTCCACCTGTAAGAAGAAATTCTCTCATAGACAATATTGCAATTCCAGACTAAAATAATTCTAGTGAAATAGATTCCAAAAAAATAAAATGAATTGCATATTGATAAGAAAAGGAAACAATTATATAATCAATTCTTAATTGGAAAAAATAATTTTAATTTCAATTGACGAAACACATTTCATTGAAAGAAAATAATCAAACCTATGTAATATGCAAAAGAAAAATCCAACACATCTGACATATGCCTTTATCCGTTAACAATGAAAAATTGATAAGGCGGGGATAATGAATAGCACATTGAATATTAACTTTTGAAATAAAAATTCAGAAATTAATAAAAAAAAAATTATTAATGAAACCTAGACAAAAATTGAAATCCCATTAAACAAATTTTAAGGAAAAGATAGTGAACGCATGAATTAAAACGAGTGATGATCATTATATTAAAACATTCAAAATTAACTCACAAAACATAAGTCTGTAACTAAAAATTTGTTCAATGTATTCCCATTACAATCGAGCATCTGTTCACCATTCCATTCCCACCAAAAACCTATCTTCAACCCTAATATTTATACAAGAAAAATCAATGGGGCGAATCTGAATCAATTTCCCCAAAAATGGTTTTCCAAATCCTCATTAATCTACAAGATATTTTCCTTAATACATTCTTGGATGAATATATGATCACACAGGGTTTATTTTGCATGGAACCATCTAAAGATATCTTGATCTAGTTCGTTTTCTAATTGGTTTATGAATCTGGGCATCGTTGCGAAATGGACGCAACAAAAAATGTACCCTTGAAAGAATTGTATTTCTCTCCAAAACCGCACATGTTTTGGAGAAAATCCCTCACTGTAACTTATTTGGGATGTTTTGAACAAAACCCATGTTTTATTTTTTGCAGATTCTCCTTCATTTGTCCAGAAATCGCATGCAAAAATAGTTGTTCAGTTTTGATCGCGCCCAAGTCGTCTGGACTGTTGGTAATGGTTTGGAGGTTTATAGAATCTTCTTGCATGCATTTGGATGTAAGAATCACGTCACAATCCCACTCCATGTCAAAGAATCAACACCTTAAAACCATAAAATCAATATAAATCAAAAACTCAAATATTTTAAGAGTGGCTATGATTTTGTAGCTACTAAAAAACAAAAGAAAATCGCAAACACTTTATAAAATAAATTAAAACTAAATCTAAAATAAACACATTTAAATTATAATTCAATTAAAGAAAACATTCGAACAATCAACAAAGATTTTGGTTGCCAAATGATATAATTTCTTTCATTGGCAATACACCCAAAGCGCGCCATTCTTAAATGATTTCATGTCCATATACATGTTTTAACATTAGAGTAAGACAATTCAAATGATAAGAAATATCCACATCCATGGTGAAAACCATGATATTGCATGTATATATTATGAACACAACTTAATCAATTAATAACTTAACAAGTGAATTGTGATTGAAAAACATAAAGACTAGTAAATAAAGATATAAGTTATATATGTTCATGTTATTTTTTCAAAAGATATAACATGTCTTTCCCTCAAATCGAACAACTCTTGGCTCGTCTCAAGTCCTTAAAATGTATTCTTTGAAGGCACAAAGTAAGATGAATAGAAGTAAGCCTAAATCAATTTGTTTCATTTCAGGGAAAGTACAAATAGTGTTATTTTATTTTTTTTACTTTTTAACAAAAGCGTAGAACTTCCATTATTTAAATTCAAATCTGTCTTCTTGTGTTTGTTCATTAATATGCATTTTTTCAAGGCGCAAATCAAACTTTTAAAAATTAAACCTTTTCTTGAATTATTTGAATCCACCAAAATGTTCATTTAACACATTAATGCATCAAAGACAAATTATGACAAAACTAAAGAAAAACCATGATCATTAAAGTTTAAGCAAATCGAACTATGGCATGAATTTGAAGAATTTCATATGAGCATGCACACCACGTTGAATATCCAGAGAAGTGAAATATTTAAATAATGCAAATAAACCAAATCACCAAAACCTCATCTCACAAAAGATAAGACAAAGAATCGTTGAAAGCATGCCACCACATAAACGAAATCACCAAATAATCTTTTAAAAAAAAAGCAAACCAAAAGCAAGCAAAAGCAAAGTTTACAAAATTTCAAATGGGGGCCCTTTAAATTTTATAAAAATTTAGGGGGATTTGTTTGGGCCTAACAAATGGTGACATATTGGGCGAAGCAGTTATCTCTACATTGATTCAAAACATCTCACCATGAGGAATAAAGGTAAGAGGTACCAAATTGTCTGATTTTCTGATTTCCTTAAGAAAATCCCTTGTCTGGTCTATATAGTATTGATATCAATTCTATAGACGTATATAGATTGATGTTACCACCATTCATGTACTAGAGAGAAGTATCTTGTGAATAATTTAAATATAAATAATTGTTTCACCAATGGATCATGATAGTTTGAGAACTGACTTCAATACCATAGGCAGAGCCATTGCTGCTAGCAGGCGTCCATATCCCCAACAGGGTTTCCTTTTAAACCTATTCGAATGCTTTTATCCCATCAAATAGTTTAAGCACATGCGATGGATTATTCCTGGAATTGTTAATTTTTATTCTTTATGCAGTTTGGTAACTAACTGAGAGTCACTACTATGTCTTAATGACCAATTAGTAGCACCGTCATCCACAGGAATTCATGGAGGTGAGCAATTCAGCTCATGATGAGACCTCTTTTCCTTCTTTTGGGAAGACTGGAGACCACTACCCTAGCTTGGTGACCAGAAATGGTAATGTCACTTCTATAAATTTCCTATGGTCATCATGGATTGACTCGTGATGAGACCTTCCAACTCTCAATTAGAAACTTTATGCTTCATTATTTCAAGCTCACATGTGATCCGATCATGGAATTTGATTTCATTCTCTGAACAAGAGATTGTATAGAAGATGGAGAAGCAGATATTGATTGTCCCATAAGGACTAGGATGGTGTAAAAAGTCTTATTATAGTCATGATAATCAAATATCATTCCAACTTTCAGAGACAATTCTTTCCAAGAATGTTGAAGGGAAAGAAGAGTGGTAATAATCGAATTGAAAATTGTCTAACAGAGTTGAGATAGATTTTATTTCAAGACCAGATTTGGAATATCTCAAGTTATTAGGAGATCATCCAATGGTATGATATTTTGAATAAGATTTCCAGATGGTGATAAGTTTCAAACAACATAGTTATTGAACCGGAAATATAGGCAAACAACAAAGAAAAATCTCACTCAAATGCAAAGGGAAAAAACTCTCAAAAATCAAACCAAATTTTATTGAAATAAATCAAAACAGCAAAAGCACCCTTTCAAAAAAAAGATTTTTGCCAAAGATAAACCCAAACTTTTGGATCTACTAGCATCCCACTGTAAATTAAAAAAAAAAAGGAAGAACTAAATCATATAAAGTCTCATGTACGGGCAAGTTATTTCCTTAAGATAATGTTTCATGAGATGTCAGTTTATTCAGGATTAGTATTAAAAGAAAAACACATGTTGAAAGAGATTTAAAGAAATCATAAAAATCCCTAATAAGATGAGTGCAGTACTACTCGTGGTGCCTTGGGTCAGGGTTGAATTCATGTGAATTGACAGTTCAAATTCACTTATCTCTTTACTCTCTATTTTAAAATTTTCATGATGATAATGCATTTTTGGAAAAGAAATATTTGACAAAAAGCAAAGAGAGAAGGATTAGAGTGGACTTCCCTGACAACATTCAATTGAGAGTTCTCCTTATGCATCCACGTATGTCTCTATAACTGCATTATTCAACAGAAAATGTGAGAAGAAAAACCAATGGAAACTTACCCCTAACCTACACTAACCTACTTGACAAATCAAAATGCCAAGTGAAATAGTATTTCCAATGCAGCCACAAAAGTGTTTTCAATCCTGCAAGAAACATACAGTCGAAGGTTAGAATGAAAGTTTGAAATACTTGCAGATGCAAAGAAAATATGTCATGCTTACCATGTAGATATTCATTTAAAAACAAAGCAAGCATAACCTTACCATTCTTTTGAAAATATTCCATATATGAACCCTAGAGCCAATCTACAATTCTATCATGATATGGATCATCGAATCATGGGAGAATGTAAATGAGATCAGAAAACTTGTCAAGATTATGGGGACCTGACATAACCATCAGCCAAGACCGAAGTGCCCCATTCTCCTAAAAATCTTCCATTTTTTCATGAGTTTCTTTGCAAGGAGGATATAAAAGGAACGTGTTTCAATTACCTCTTTGATCTTTATTCATAAATAAGGTGAACATAGCATTACTATTCCTCATAAACTTTTCGAGATATGAATACTCCAACCAATTTACAACCCTATCATAATATATGCAATTACCAACATGGGATTGTTCAAAAGAATTCATAGACGAAAAAAATTCCTGATGAGAATAATGTACATGGAAAGAATCTTGTAAAAGGATTTTGATGTTATTGGTAGGATCAAGATAGCAAGAACTTATCGTGATTTTTTATTGAAAAATAAGTGTCCCATTCTCTTGAAAAATTTCAATGACACAATATACCTCACAATCAATAAGTTGAGATGAACCAACTAGATCAACCAATGTTTTGCAATTAATATCATGGCGATAACCAACAACAATACTTGATTGATTATAATATTCAATCTCAAATAATTGATAACGATAAAAATAAGATTTTTCCTTAAACATAAATTGAGATAAATCAAAAGAAGATGCAATTTGAAACCTATTTGAATAATTTCTTAATTCCCTTACAGATAAGTAATCCAAAGAACTATCCCCGGATGGGGTGACAGCGCGTCAAAAGCAACCACGTGGCCCCGAGTTGGGACAGGGAGGCACAGCTCCCACCGGCTCACGTCAAGTTCACAGTTAATTCGCCATGAATCCACCCAGGCGCATTCAAATGTGGAGTGCGTTCGCGCAACGCGAAGGTACCCGCTCCCAGGTTCGGCGTTTAATACGTTTAATGCTAGCAGTGATGGCGGTGTATATCGATACCACCACCTTTCTCCGGTTCATTGCACGCAGTGAACCTCCGGGACACCAAGAGCTCTCGCGAATTTTGCTACACAGCAGGGTCACTCTCTTCCGTTCTAAGAAGCCGAGCGGCCTGGTCGCATCAGCACCGGGCACCACCATGCCACGGCTCCGGGGCACACCGAGACGGGGGGCGTCCTGGTATGCTGCAAAGTCGCGGCGTAAGAGCAAGGAAGATTTCGAAAAAGCAATGGTAATCGCTGCTAGAAGGAGGAGGTCGCGGGGCAAGGAAATTGTAGAGGAGGCTCCCCCGGACGCAAGACAAGAGAACCCCCCCGAATACACCTGGTTTTCAGTCCCAGGGCACTGGAACTCTCGCTTGTACGTTGGAGCCGACAACACTACAGGGACAGCAGGGGTGCAGGGGCA
>JASDQU010105494.1:35496-54640 GCA_032191745.1 Picea mariana | reverse complement strand
TTTTGTATCAACCTTGTGTTGTTATTGATGATGATGATGTATTAGTGTTATACTATCCATGTTGATTCAGATGATGATGATGCCACTTCAACTTCTTGTTGAATATGATGATGATGATGCCACTTCAGCTTCTTGTTAAATATGATGATGATGATGTTATTTCAGCTTCTATGCTGAAGATGATGATGATGTTACTTTAGCCTCATGCTAAAGATGTTGATGATATTACTTTAGCCTCATGCTAAAGAATATGATGGTGTTACTTTAGCCTCACGCCAAAGATGATGATGATGTTACTTTAGCCTCACACTAATGAGGATGATGATGTTACTCGAGCTCCATGTTGTGAATGATGATGATGAGAAAAACTTTCGATGATTTATAGATATGTTAGTCAGTGTTCCAGATGTTCTTGATGTTGTCGCCCTCTCTCTCTCTCTCTTGATGATGTTGTATTGAGTTGTGTATGTAGAATACCCTTCTTGTTAATGGGGAGTGTTGAAATATTGTAAATGCAAAGAGTATTCTATTTATTATTGATTTATTATTCATTAGATCAATCCCCTTTTTGTGGATTGGTCATGTCAGGCATTGTAATTGACCAAATCCCCTATTGGGGATTGGTCAAACCCTAAATATATTGTGCAAATTAAGAAGTCATCCCCTAGGCTAATTAAAGTGGTTTTAACCACTAAGAAGACAAGTCATCCCTGCCTAGTGAAGCGACACCTTTCTAGCACCTACCAATTTGTATAAATAAAGGAATCCAACGCCTCATTTGATCACTCACTCATTTTCTCACTTAGTGCGCAAGTTTGGTAATTTCAATTGGGAGAAGAAGGAAGAGAGAGGCACATTTCTCAGTGGAGGATATTCTCTAGTGTTTGGTTTATTGTCTTGGCATTGTATTGGCTATCTATATTAAGGAAGTTTTTGTTGGGTTTTCTCCCCCATGAAGGTTTCCTAGGATAAATGGTGTGTATCTTGTGATTGTGTTTCTCTCAGTGATCTTATCTATGCTATGGTTATCTAGTAAATTGAAAATAAACTTAATAATATCCTAAACCTTAACACACGTGAGCAGCTACTTAGTGTGTGGATGGTTCCTCCATTACATAAGATCTACTTGCTAGCCAATGTGCAAGTATGCCTGTTGATTAACCACTATGATCATTGATGGTTTAATTGTTTCCACAACATCCCCAAATAGTTTTGATTCATTTTCAGAAAGAGACCCCTAATTCTGCTCATGAGCTAGGAAAGAGATTCAAGTTGATTTGTTCTTGCTTCCAATGCGAAGGAATTGCATGTGAAAATAAAAATGGAGGTGAGAGTTATGTATGTCATGAAATATAATCAGAGGTCATAAAACAACAAAATTGAAGAAACAAACTTCTTTGAAGGGAAAAGATAGTGATGAAAGAATGGGAAGAAAAGTGTTGAATTAGGAGAGATGGCATATTCAGGGTTGGAGATGAAGTCAGACCAATTTCTTGATGTGACTAAAAAATCAATCCTTTTAGATGAATAATGATAAAAAAATATGTAATTAGGAAATGCATTTGACTAATAAATAAATTGTAAATTGATTGTTTCCAGCAGCTAGGAGGATATTCACACATTTCGACCAGCTAGAAATTTTCAGTTTCTTGAAACTATCAATCTACGTGAAAGAAAATACACATAATTCTTCATTCAGATAGGTCTTCGTGTTAGCGCTAGCTATGAATTACACCTCCCGTCATGTTTTTCTTAAGGCTTCCAATTCATTTGTGCAGCCTTGTACTTTAGGGGGCAAGGGTTGGCCAAAGCTCCACTTCATTGTCCATCAAGATCCTTTTCTTTGGCCTTTTGACATGCATGTTTCCTTTTCACTTCTTCAAGCTCTAGAACTGATATTATAGCATGACATGTCCAGTTAACTACAATTCTGATGTTTCAAGGTCAGTTCAAACCTTCTTAATTGTGTGTCTTCCTTAAAATTTGTCTTTCTTTTGAAATGAATATACCTTTCCATGATCAACTCCGAAGAACCTTTCTGAAAATCCTCACCGTGATAATCTGAAAATGACAATCAAAATTTGTCAAGGTATTTGAGATTTCTCCATGACAATCACCCATTCTAGTTGTCAGGAGATAGAGTAGACTCGATCTTGAATGTTGGTTTGTCTATCGGAATTTATCCTTTCGAGCAACAAATAACTATAGAATTAACAATCACCCATTCTTCCTTAGAAAAAGTGTTCTTGAGAGACCTTTGCTTGATCATCATTAGGGAGATCAAAGATCATAGTGATTGAATTATCATAGGGAAACTGACACTTAATGACATGTTCCTCAAGGATAAGCACATCTCCTATCAAGGAGTCACAATTACTTCAATGATTATGTTCAATAGGCACAATCCTTAGCAAGGTTGTGAATAACCGATGTAATTTCTTACATCCAATCTCCATCTTGGAAAAACTGTAAAGAATTCCCCGAAAGATATTCTTTAGCATTTTGGGGTAATCGACTGCCCAACTATCAATGTCAGGGTAAATGTTGTTGAGACAAGTGAATTTTTCACTTGAATTTCTTGGAGAATTCTTGCACATGCTTTCCTCATGAATATGGAGGAAAACCAAGATTAATCCAAACTTTTAGTTAGAGGAAAATGAAAAGAATTGAATGAAAAACAAGAAATCTTTGATGAAAAGCGACTTGAACTACAAACTAGACTAATTGCAACAAGTGATATTTATTGAAGTGATCAAAACAAAATCGAATCTACACTAAAACCGGAAAAGGCATAAACATCTAAATTATGAAAGAATAAAGCAAGTGAAAAGAACTATGCTAATCCTATTCCTAACCTAACCTATACTGGCTAAAATAAGGAGAGGTGTAAGTGTAGTGCCAGTAAAGCCAATCGAGCAACTCCAAACATGTGATTGCATATTCATTGAAGGCCAATTGCAGAGAATGAAGCAGTGAGGGTTGAAAAATTGAAACAAATGATTCAAGAAAGTTTCCTCTCAGTAGGTCAAATTTGGCAATGGTATTGTTCATGTGAAATGCGAACGTGTAGGATTCCTCCAACCAAGATTCAACTGTGTCGTAAAATTTAAAATGATCGTTATATGATATTGCTAGAAGGAAATCAACAACGTGATACGTACTTGATGAGGCTTGTGAATGAAAATTTCATGCAATGTACTTTGTAAGGTAGTCTCAGAGTGGGTGGTATTTCTCATCCCAAGGGTAGAAGTAAGATGACAAGAACTTGACATAATCATTAATTGAAATTGGAGGATCTCATTGTCGATGTAAATCTCCCTGTGTTCAAATTTCACGTACTCTGCATGCTGAGAGGAGAGATAATGGTGGATTGTCTGAGGGAAACATTAAGTGAAATAAAGCTCTAAATCCTCTCCTATAACATCAACAAAATCATGTGAGTGATGGAGTATTTGGATAGAATCCATGGATAAGTGATGTATCTGCTCCTGGGGGGTAACATGTAATTCTAGGGAAAGTTGAGGCGATAGCATTTCCTATATTAACTCAATGTTTCCTATGCTTTGCATGGTGATGGGTTGTTCATTTGCTATAATTTCTTCATGAGGATCAACAAACTCACTATGCTCTACATATTTTAGATTTGCAATGATTAGCATATGTGCATCAAGGTCATAAATCTCAGATTGTGAAGGATCAGTGAATGATAAGTTGGTACCCATACTCAATTCTGGAACAGAAAAGTAGTCATCGAAAATAAGATCATTATTATGAAACTGTGATTCAACATGTTCCAAAAATTGAGATTGTGAAGGGGTTTCAAAGTGATACATCCCGGATGAAGTGTCATTCAGAATGAATGTTTGATCGATCAAGGTTGGGCACTCTTCCTAATCTGGTATATCATTCAACGTTTCATTACCAAAAGAGTAATGTGAAGAGTGTATTGCATGATAAATAGATGATTTCTCATGGGGATGATAATCACCGAACTTATTTGTATATAGTGCATGAAGATCTTTAAATTTTGAATATGATGGGATTTCCTCGGTAAGAAATTTATCACAAACCAGAATATGATCTTGATTTTCAGAAGGAGAATTGTCACATGGTTCACACTCCGGGGCTACGGGATCTAGGATTACCGATAAAGATTTTGTTGCAGTTGTGTCGGGGTGTTGGTTTGAGATTATGTCCCCTGTATTGTTTGTGGTCGGATCTGAATTTTGTGAATAGGATATGGCTTGATCATTTAGATCGCATTCTTCATAAATAGAGACGAGATATGAAAACCAATTGAATATTTCTTGGCCTGAGGGTTCATCACTTTCAAGAAATCTACAGTAAATCTGCATGACTCTTCGAATGAAATCATTATCAAATTCATTTCTTAACCTACGGATTTCTACTAGTTCATCAACGAGTTCATCATAAACATAATTTTCATGAGCAACAATAAACATTTCAATGAATTGTTTCTAGTGATGAATTGATTTTGATGGAAATGTATTCACCCAAGATTTAATTCACCCTTCGAATGTAAGGATGAAAAGTCGGCATGTTTCATTGTCATGAACAATATTAATATTCCGTCGAGTGATGTCAAATTGATTGAGATGTGTGAATGTAGATACATTCCCTTCACCATTGAATTTTGGGTTTGAAAAGAGATTGATTGTCTTAATTGGAATGCCCTCAGTAGGTCTTGGAAGACTTAAAGGGTCATCCCATACAAAGGGTATGGAGAGGAGCCATAGGATGGTTAAGAGTTAAATGAAATGACTCCACGTGGGAAGGCTTCTCACCCAACCCTCCTTCTAGTGCCAATTCTATTGACGAGTCCAAATTCTCCCCACAACAGTAAGGGGTTATCCTCGGTAAGAAGTCCCAATTAGACCTCTCACCATTTGGAATAGGGAATCCATCTAGATTTTGGCCCATCATCCATTGTTGGTTTGGTTCTACCGATTACATCCTGGTCCACCGATGAGGGTGAGTTGTTGGAGCAGGAAGGTTTGGAGAATAGTGCAACAAGCCAGGTAGAATAACACGACCAATTTTGAGGAAAAGCAGTGTGTGCGGCAAGATTTGCGGGAATCCTCTACAAATGTGGACAAACCTATCCTAGTTAGGGTCAGGGTTTTGGGATGGATCATGAGGGTTTCTAACCCATTTTTTTAATATAAATAATGGGTATGAGGTATATTATAGGGGGATCTAAGACTTTATTGTTAGAGAGTTAGTGTGACGAGTCTATTTTGGAGAGCCTATTTTGGAGTTTTTGGGATTGGAAGTCTGTTTTGAGAGCTGTAGAGATCAGATGAGGTCGAAGTAGTTGAGGTTCAGGTCACAAGTTGTGGATCTTAGTGCGATCTTGATATGCCTCACTACTCACTACTCTCATGTAATGCGCACAATTTTTTTTATGAATACGAATAAAGAAGTAGAATATCTTTGTGGACATAGCCTTAAGGGGGGTGAACCACGTAAAACCCATTGCGCAATTTGTTTTGATGTGTTATTGATTCTGCAATTATCATTGAATGGTTAGATAGATGAATGGATGATTTATTTACAGTGTGCATTAGACTAAATATGCAATTGAATGAATGAATGGATCTGATAAATAGTAGAATAGAATGCATAGTTAAGTAGAAATAAGAAGGAGTAAGAAAGAACATCCCCAAATCCTTTCCATGACTACAGACATATGTGTCTTGCAGTCCTCCATAAACCATCTTGGGTGAGACTGTTTTGTGCACTCTATGCACGGTGTATCCTTCTGGCTTACCAGAATGACCAATGGTAATAAGGGTTTTGTTGGAGAACTAAGGTAGAACCCAGGTATTGATGGGAAAAAATGACCACTCATTAACTAAGAGGGAATAACCCGGTTTGAGGTCCTTAGAGCAAGACCCAATCCATTTCAGTTAGCTATCCTTGACGGGTTTAATGGCTTTGTTAGCTAATGAAAAGAATCTCCTCTATAAAAGAGGGAGACATAGGAAGGTTTTTCCTAGATGGTTTTGTTTCCTAACTATTAGATTCCTAATATATACAATAGTTACTAAGTTATATTATTTTTACACTTTATACAAAGTTTACAAATTGTACATTTGTACAAGATTTCCTAGAAACCTTGTAAAATAAGAGTTTTCAATATTTTATGGAATTAATCTTAGGCAAATCTAATTTAAAATACGAACTATAAACAAATGCTACAAACTATAATCAAACTAGAGTAAATGATTTTAAATGTAATTAATGAAAGATAAACTCTAATGATCAAAGCAGTTTGAGTTAGCTTGATAATAATGTTTTACATTCAAAATCAATCAAACCAAATAGTGTGACACCACAAATATTTCTAAGAGAATACAATAAAACCTATCCTCATCAGGAGCAATGGTAAAATCTAATAATTGAATCCTTTTCCTAGGGTTGTTAGTTATATTTTCCACCTGTAAGAAGAAATTCTCTCACAGACAATATTGCAATTCCAGACTAAAATAATTCTAGTGAAATAGATTCCAAAAAAATAAAATGAATTGCATATTGATAAGAAAAGGAAACAATTATATAATCAATTCTTAATTGGAAAAAATAATTTTAATTTCAATTGACGAAACACATTTCATTGAAAGAAAATAATCAAACCTATGTAATCAGCAAAAGCAAAATCCAACACATCTGACATATGCCTTTATCCCTTAACAATGAAAAATTGATAAGGCGGGGATAATGAATAGCACATTGAATATTAACTTTAGAAATAAAAATTCAGAAATTAATAAAAGAAAGTTATTAATGAAACCTGGACAAAAGCCGAAATCCCATTAAACAAATTTTAAGGAAAAGATAGTGAACACATGAATTAAAAAGAGCGACAATCATTATAATAAAACATTCAAAATTAAATCACAAAACATAAGTCTGAAACTGAAAAATTGTTCAATGTATTCCCATTACAATCGATCATCTATTCACCATTCCATTCCCACCAAAAACCTATCTTCAACCCTAATATTTATACAAGAAAAATCAATGGGGTGAATCTGAACCAATTTCCCCAAAAATGGTTTGCCAAATCCTCATTAATCTACAAGATATTTTCCTTAATACATTCTTGGATGAATATATGATCACACAGGGTTTATTTTGCATGGAACCATCTAAAGATATCTTGATCTAGTCTGTTTTCTTATTGGTTTATCAATATGGGCGTCGTTGCAAAATGGATGCAACAAAAAACCTACCCTTGAAAGAACCGCATGTATCTCCAAAACCGCACATGTTTTGGAGAAAATCCCTCCGTGTAACTTATTTGGGATGTTTTGAACAAAACCCATGTTTTATTTTTTGCAGATTCTCCTTCATTTGGCCATAAATTGCATGTGAAAATAGTTGCTCAATTCTTATCGCGCCCAATTCGTCTGGACTGTTGGTAATGATTTGGAGGTTTATAGAATCTTCTTGCATGCATTTGGATGTAATAATCACGTCACAATCCCACTCCATGTCAAAGAATCAACACCTTAAAACCATAAAATCAATATAAATCAAAAACTCAAATATTTTAAGAGTGGCTATGATTCTGTAGCTACTAAAAAACAAAAGAAAATCGCAAACAATTTATAAAATAAATTAAAACTAAATCTTTTATATAAACACATTTCAATTATAATTCAATTAAAGAAAACATCCGAACAATCAACGAATATTTTGGTTGCCAAATGATATAATTTCTTTCGTTGGCAATACACCCGAAGCGTGCCATTCTTAAATGATTTCATGTCAATATACATGTTTTAACATTAGAATAAGACAATTCAAATGATAAGAAATATCCACATCCATGGTGAAAACCACGATATTGCATGTATATATTATGAACACAACTTAATCAATTAATAACTTAACAAGTGAATTGTGATTGAAAAACATAAAGACTAGTAAATAAAGATATAAGTTATTAAAAATCAACCATATGTTCATGTTATTTATTCAAAAGATATAACATGTCTTTCCCTTAAATCGAACAACTCTTGGCTCGTCTCAAGTCCTTAAAATGTATTCTTTGAAGGCGCAAAGTAAGATGAATAGAAGTAAGCCTAAATCAATTTGTTTTATTTCAAGGAAAGTACAAATAGTGTTATTTTATTTTTTACTTTTTAACAAAAGCGTAGGACTTGCATTATTTAAATTCAAATCTGTCTTCTTGCATTTATTCGTTAATATGCATTTTTTCAAGGCGCAAATCAAACTTTTAAAAATTAAACCTTTTCTTGAATTATTTGAATCCGCCAAAATGTTCATTTAACACATTAATGCATCAAAGACAAATTATGACAAAACTAAAGAAAATCCATGATAATTCAAGTTTAAGCAAATCGAACCATGGCATGAATTTGAAGAATTTCATATGAGCATGCACACCACATTGAATATCCAGAGAAGTGAAGTATTTAAATAATGCAAATAAACCAAATCACCAAAACCTCATCTCACAAAAGATAAGACAAAGAATCGTTGAAAGCATGCCACCACATAAAGGAAATCACCAAATAATCTTAAAAAAAAAAAAGCAAACCAAAAACAAGCAAAAGAAAAGTTTACAAAATTTCAAATGGGGGCCCTTTAAATTTTATAAAACTTTAGGGGGGATTTGTTGGGGCCTAACAAATGGTGACATATTAGGCGAAGCAGTTATCTCTGCATTGATTCAAAACATCTCACCATGAGGAATAAAGGTAAGAGGTACCAAATTGTCTGATTTTCTGATTTCCTTAAGAAAATCCCTTGTCTGGTCTATATAGTATTGATATCAATTCTATAGACGTATATAGATTGATGTTACCACCATTCATGTACTGGAGAGAAGCATCTTGTGAATAATTTAAATCTGAATAATTGTTTCACCAATGGATCATGATAATTTGAGAACGGACTTCAATACCATAGGCATAGCCATTGCTTCCAGCAGGCATCCATATCCTCGACAGGGTTGCCTTTTAAACCTATTCGAATGCTTTGATCCCATCAAATAGTTTAAGCACATGCGATGGATTTTTCCTGGAATTATTAATTTTTATTCTTTATGCAATTTGGTAACTAACTGAGAGTCACTACTATGTCTTAATGACCAATCAGTAGCACCGTCATCCATAGGAATTCATGGAGGTGAGCAATTCGGCTCGTGATGACACCTCTTTTCCTTCTTTTGGGAAGACTGGAGACCACTACCCTAGCTTGGTGACCAGAAATGGTAATGTCACTTCTATAAATTTCCTATGGTCATCATGGATTGACTCGTGATGAGACCTTCCAACTCTCAATTAGAAACTTTATGCTTCATTATTTCAATCTCACATGTGATACGATCACGGAATTTGATTTCATTCTCTGAACAAGAGATTGTATAGAAGATGGGGAAGCAGATATTGATTGTCCCTTAAGGACTAGGATGGTGTAAAAAGTCTTATTATAGTCATGATAATCAAATATCATTCCAACTTTTAGAGACAATTCCTTCCAAGAATGTTGAAGGGAAAGAAGAGTGGTAATAATCGAATTGAAAATTGTCTAACAGAGTTGAGATAGATTTTATTTCAAGACCAGATTTGGAATATCTCAAGTTATTAGGAGATCATCCAATGGTATGATATTTTGAATAAGATTTCCAGATAGTGATAAGTTTCAAACAACATAGTTATTGAACCGGAAATATAGACAAACAACAAAGAAAAATCTCACTCAAAAGCAAAGGGAAAAAACTCTCAAAAATCAAATCAAATTTTATTGAAATAAATCAAACAGCAAAAGCACCCTTTCAAAAAAAATATTTTTGCCAAAGATAAACCCAAACTTTTGGATCTACTAGCATCCCATTGTAAATTCAAAAAAAAGGAAGAACTAAATCATATAAAGTCTCATGTACAGGCAAGTTCTTTCCTTAAGATAATGTTTCATGAGATGTTAGTTTATTCAGGCTTAGTATTAAAAGAAAAACAAATGTTGAAAGAGCTTTAAAGAAATCATAAAAATCCCTAATAAGATGAGTGCAATATTACTCGTGGTGCCTTGGGTCAGGGTTGAATTCATGTGAATTGACAAATCAAATTCACTTATCTCTTTACTCTCTATTTTAAAATTTTCATGATGATAATGCATTTTTGGAAAAGAAATATTTGACAAAAAGCAAAGAGAGAAGGATTAGAGTGGACTTCCGTGACAACATTCAATTGAGAGTTCTCCTTATGCATCCATGTATGCCTCTATAACTGCATTATTCAACAGAAAATGTGAGAAGAAAAACCAACGGAAACCTACCCCTAACCTACACTAACCTACTTGACAAATCAAAATGCTAAGTGAAATAGTATTTCCAATGCAGCAACATAAGTGTTTTCAATCTTGTAAGAAACATACAATCTAAGGTTAGAATGAAAGTTTGAAATACTTGTAGATGCAAAGGAAATATGTCATGCTTACCATGTAGATATTCATTTAAAAACAAAGCAAGCATAACATTACCATTCTTTTGAAAATTTTCCAAGCCAATCTGCAATTCTATCATGATATGGATCATCGAATCATGGGAGAATGTAAATGAGATCAGAAAACTTGTCAAGATTATGGGGACTTGACATAACCATCAGCCAAGATCGAAGTGCCCCATTCTCCTGAAAATCTTCCATTTGTTCATGAGTTTCTTTGCATGGAGGATATAAAAGGAACGTGTTTCAATTACCTCTTTGATATTTATTCATAAATAAGGTGAATATAGCCTTAGTATTCCTCAGAAACTTTTCAAGATATGAATACTCCAACCAATCTACAACCCTATCATAATATATGCAATTACCAACATGGGATTGTTCAAAAGAATTCATAGACGAAAAATATTCCTGATGAGAATAATGTGCATGGAAAGAATCTTGTAAAAAGATTTTGATGTTATTGGTAGGATCAGGATAGCAAGAACTTATTGTAATTTTTTATTGAAAAAGAAGTATCCCATTCTCTTGAAAAATTCCAATGACACGATATACCTCACAATCAATAAGTTGAGATGAACCAACTAGATCAACCAATGTTTTGCAATTAATATCGCGGTGATAACCAACAACAATACTTGATTGATTATAATATTCAATCTCAAAAATTGATTACGATAAAAATAAGGATTTTCCTTAAACATAAATTGAGATAAATCAAAAGAAGATGCAATTTGAAACCTATTTGAATCATTTCATAATTCCCTTATAGATAAGTAATCCAAAGAACTAATTGGTCCATGGAAATAACTATTCTCTCCTTTATATTCTATATGAAAATCATTATCGATTTGTACCTGATTATAATTTAATAATGCAGAACTATATTCAAAATGATCTTAAACATGTGACTGCATAGCATAGTCATCAAATATATAAGGGTACAACAAATAATATGTAGAAGAGTTAAGAAGATAAAATGCATCTTTTAAAGTGGCAGGCACATATGATTTCAATTGTGGGTTTGTTTCTTCTCCTAGTATAAATTGATCAACCTCCATTGTATGCTCTCCTGAAATATCTGAACATGAATTATTAAAAGCATGTTCATTATGAAAGGTTAGACATGAGAGCAAATCACAAGAATTATAACAATTCGATGGTTCAAGAATAAGTGGGGGATTAAGAGTTTGACTAATGATGGCATCTCCCAATAGTTGATCTTGAACTTGTTCAAATGAATTAGGAGAAGATTTACTGATAACATAATCACAAATATTGGATTCAATTTCTTTCTCTTTTGAAATAGTTGTAGTGTCTTGGATAGGATGACCAATGTCTTTATTTAAAGTTTCTTTATCATCAGAAGAAGACATTGAAGCATTATCAAGAGGGACAAATGCATCTTTCAAGATATCATGTTGTTCTGGATCTAACAAAATTAAATAAATTGGCAAACAATGTTGTGTTTCTACAACTCTTGAGTTTTCAAGATCATCATGAAAGTTTAAACCAACCTGTGAATGAATATTAATGTTTGATTTAGATTGGTTAACAATTAATTGATCTTGTTTGTCTAAAAGAGAAATGAGATATTGAAACAATTCATCAATAAAAGACATTTCTTTCAAAGGGAATCTAGTACATAAATGTATTAACCTAATTGAAAAATCTTCTAACGATTCATCATTTTCTTTCCTAAGACAATTCAATTCCTCACCTAATTTATCATAATCAAAATTGTTAAAATCAGATAAAAAATCAGTTCCAAAGTCAAACCAGGAATGAATTGAATTAGCCAGAAAAGATTCAAACCAACATTTAACTTGGCCTCGAAAGGTGAGAGCAAACAATCTGCATACAACATTAGGATCAATGATATTATGTTTTAAACATTTATTAAAAAAATTACAAATATGAGCTTCTACGAATGTGCTCCCGTCACTGTCAAATGTAAGTTCTGACAAGAGATAAACTGTCTTATTGGGAATGTTAACATATGGGAGATTAAAAACACATTCCCATATAGGAATTTGGGCGGGAGCCATTCTTGTAATGTGAAAATAAATAATTCCATTCCGAGTTAGCTTGTCATCTAACTAGCCCTTAAGCATGTGGATGATATCATTGAAGGATAGATAATGAATCAAAAATAATTATGGGCGAAGAACTAAACGATGGAGACAAATGACTAGAAACATTTAATGATTTAATTTTTCCCTCCTAGCGCCATTTGTTGATGGGCAGAAATGACCACTCGTCAACTAAGAGGGAATAGCTCGGTCCAAGGTCCTTGGAGCAAGACCCAAGTCGTTTCAGTTAGCTATCCCTTGCGGGTTTAATGGCTCTGTTAGTCAATGAAAAGAATCTCCTCTATAAAAGAGGGAGACACGGGAAGGTTTTTCCTAGATGGTTAAGTTTCCTAACTATCATATTCCTAATATATACAATAGTTACTAAGTTATATTATTTGTACACTTTATACAAAGTTTACAAATTGTACATTTGTACCAGATTTCCTAGAAACCTTGTAAAACAAGAGTTTTCAATATTTTATGGAATTAATCTTAGGAAAATCTAATTTAAAATGTGAACTATAAAAAAATGACACAAATTATAATGAAACTAGATAAAATGATTTTAAATGTAATTAATGAAAGATAAACTCTAATGATCAAAGCAGATCAAGTTAACTTGATAATAATGTTTTACATTCAAAATCAATCAAACCAAATCGTGTGACACCATAAATATTTCTAAGAGAATACAATAAAAACCTATCCTTATCAGGAGCAATGGTAAAATCTAATAATTGAATTCGTTTCGTAGGGTTTTTAGTTATATTGTCCACCTGTAAGAGGAAATTATTTGACGGACAATATTTCAATTCAAGACTAAAATAATTCTGGTGAAAGAGATTCCAACAAAATCAAATGAATTGCATATCGATAAGAAAAGGAAACAATTATATAATCAATTCTTAATTGGAAAAAATAATTTTAATTTCAATTGACGAAACACATTTCATCGAAAGAAAATAATCAAGCATATGTAATCTGCAAAAGAGAAATCCAATGCATCTGATATATGCCTTTATCCATTAACAATGAAAATTTGACAAGGAGAGGATAATGAATAGCACATTGAATATTACCTTCTGAAATAAAAATTCAAAAATTAATAACTAAAAAATTTATTAATGAAACCTAGACAAAAGTTGAAATCCCATTAAACAAATTTTAAGGAAAAGATAGTGAGCGCATGAATTAAAACGAGCGATGATCATTATATTAAAACATTCAAAATTAACTCACAGAACATAAGTCTGAAACTGAAAATTTGTTCATTTTCTTCCCATTACAATCCAATGTCTATTCACCATTCCATGCCCCCCAAAATCCTATCTTCAACCCTAATATTTATATAAGAAAAATCAATGGCGCGAATCTGAACCAATTTCCCCAAAAATGGTTTGCCAAATCCTCATTAATCTACAAGAGATTGTCCTTAATACATTCTTGGATGAAGATCTGACCACACAAGGCTTATTTTGCATGGAACCATCTGGAGATATATTGATCTGATCTGTTTACTAATTGGTTTATCAGTCTGGGCGTCGCTGGGCAATGATTGCAACAAAAAATGTACCCTTGAAAGAACCGTAGATATATCCCAAACCACGCATGTTTTGGAGAAAATCCTCCTGTATATCCTATTTGGGGATGTTTTAAACAAAACCCATGTTTTATTTCTTGCATATTCTTCTTCATTTGGCCAAAAATCGCGTGTGAAAATAGTTGCTCAGTTCTGATTGCACCCAAGCGGTCTGGACTGTTGGTAATGGTATGGAGATTTCTAGAATAGTCTTGCATGCATTTGGCTGTAAGAATCACGTCATAATCCCACTCCATGTCAAAGAATCAACACCTAAAAAACATAAATCAAAAACTCAAATATTTTAAGAGTGGCTATGATTATGTAGCTACTAAAAAAAACAAAAGAAAATTGCAAACAATTTATAAAATAAATTAAAACTAAATCTAAAATAAACACATTTCAATTATAATTCAATTAAAGAAAACCTTTGAACAATCAACAAAGATTTTGGTGGCCAAATGATATAATTTCTTTCGTTGGCAATACACCCGAAGAGTGTCATTCTTCAATGATTTCCTGTCAATATACATGTTTTAACATTAGAATAAGACAATTCAAATGATAAGAAATCTCCACATCCATGGTGAAAAACACAATATTGCATGTATATATTATGAACACAATTGAATCAATTAATAACTTAACAAGTGAATTGTGATTGGAAAACATAAAGACTAGTAAATAAAGATATAAGTTATTAAAAATCAACTATATGTTCATGTTATTTATTCAAAAGATATAACATGTCTTTCCCTTAAATTGAACAACTCTTGGCTCGTCTCAAGTCCTTAAAATGTATTATTTGAAGGTGCAAAGTAAGATGCATAGAAGTAATCCTGCATCAATTTGTTTCATTTCAAGGAAAGTACAAATAGTGTTATTTTATTTTATTTTACTTTTTAACAAAAGCTTAGGACTTGCATTATTTAAATTCAAATCTGTCTTCTCGTATATGTTCATTAATATGCATTTTTTCAAGGCACAAATCAAACTTTTAAAAAATAAACCTTTTCTTGAATTATTTGAATCCACCAAAATGTTCATTTAACGCATTAATGCATCGAAGACAAATTATGACAAAACTAACGAAAAGCCATGATAATTCAAGTTCAAGCAAATCAAACCATGGCATGAATTTGAAGAATTTAATATGAACATGCACACCACATTGAATATCCAGAGAAGTGAAATATTTAAATGATGCAAATAAACAAAATCACCAAAACCTCATCTCACAAAAGATAATCCAAAAAATCGATGAAAGCATGCCACCACATAAAGGAAAACACCAAATAATCTTCAAAAAAAAAAAACAATTGAAAGCAAAGTTTACAAAATTTCAAATGGGGGCCCTTTAAATTTTATAAAAATTTAGGGGGAGTTGTTGAGGCCCAACACCGTGTCAGCCCATAAGTCCAACATGAGTGATGGGTGGTTGCCCAGACTGAATATCTAGATGAAGACTATCTAAATGCAGGCCTAATCTAATTCTAATTTAACCTATCCTAGCTAGGAGCGAATTAATGTAAGTGAATGAGTTGTGGCATGAAACTAACTCTACCAGCAGCTTCACCCAGATAGCTTAAATAGAGGAATAAAGTCAGATAACACATGCACATGAATATATAACTAGAATAGTCTAAGTCACTATATCACATACATTAACAACTCATTCGCTCGGGACATGTAATATAAAAAAGAATGACAAAACTGCAAGAAGACATATATTGCATCAGAATAGTCCATAAACAAACATGCTCTTACAGCGCATGTGAACAACAAACATTTTTCTTGAAATAGTTCGCAGCAAAATAGCAACACATGCAATTCTTTCTCTCAGTAAAAAGTTGGCCTTGAGGGCATCTCCGTATTAACAGTTTCAACAATAGTAAATGAAAACTCTCAAGACAACTCTTCAATTTTAGTTGACATTGTATTCCCGAAGTAGTTCAAAGGTGTACAATGTTTGAAGAGACAAAATCCCTTTCTTTGGGTTCTATTCCAGTATTTATTGAGCTTCAATAAGACCTTTGGCCTTTCGTCTCCCTCGATGAACTTTAGTCTTCCAGTGTTTTCCCTCATCCTCTTTGTGATGATGAGAAACAAGGACAATGGTTACATTTTGAATTTGTATCCTAGCACTAGTGGGTCATCATGGATTTCGTCCATATGTGTCTTACACATCATGAAGACTGGCTTTGGGTATGAGGGAATCTTTGTCGTCCTGAGTTTGAAGGTCGATCGTCATGGAGTTTCTAGATCCCTACTTCATACATTTTCCTGCTATTTTATTTGTTGTTCCTCCATTACTACTACATCTTTTGTTATTGATCCTTCATCATCTTTAGTTGTAGATTTCATCGTGAGAATATTGAGCGTGATCCTCCTTCACTCGGTACCTGACAACATTCAACATACAATAGATTAGAGTAACTCAAAATAAACTATCAAGATTAATAATTTGAATGCAAATAAATGGGCATAAAACATTTGAAGTATCATTTATAAAATTCCCTGAGTTCGATTCATGGTTCCTCTGCTCGCAGTCGAGTTATGGTGTTCTTCGAGGCTGTCAACAAGGTATCATATCTTAATAAAAAAAAGGGTATAACATATGTTAGGAATTTCTCAAATCATATAACTAGGAAGTTGTAGAGCTCGAAGAGACATTTCCAACGGTTTAAAGAATGTACACAACTGACACACGAGTCATACATTACAACCATTTTATGAAAGGTGGTTTTTCATGTTTCAGAGGAGTTAGTACTAACTCCTCTTATTTTCTCGGAGGAGTTAGTACGAACTCCTCCAACCTTGAATAAGTGTACAATTAATTATAAATTTCTCAAATCACATAACCAGAAAGTTGTAGAGATCGGAAATACCTTTCCAACGGTATAAATAAGTTACAAAATGAACATCCGAGTCAAAAGTTATGGTCAATTTACAAGATGTAGTATTCTTATGTTCAGAGGAGTTTGAACTAACTCCTCCAACCCGATGATATAGAGGCTAGGTCTAAACTTTGAATTTGTGACAACCACTTTCCCAAAGATCTGAGATGAGAGCATGCCAACATGATCATTCAACCAATTTTCATAACTCAACTTTCATCTTTCACTCGACAAAGTTTGTGACTTTACTTCTGACGCAAATCGAAGGAGTTACCATCAATGTCTTCGAGTAGGTTGGAGGAGTTTGAACTAACTCCTCTGACCTACTCGGAGGAGTTACTACTAACTTAAGAATGAGGGGAAGGGGGTGGCATGCCACACCCCTTCTCCTTTACACTCCATGAAAGCTAGCTACCATATTTAATTAAGAATAAAGGGGGAGGGGTGGTATGAGTACGCCCTCTCCCTACATTTCATAACACATGGTCATATATATGGAGGGGGTTGTGATATGGAGGTGGGCCTGGATCATGCCCCCTCCATCAAGTTGGTCGGAGGAGATGGCATAATGTATGTCGAGCACATGGAAGCTTGGGATTAAGTACTCCGACTAGTCGAAGGAGTTGGCATGATGTATGTCGAGCGTGGAGCACTTATGATTAAGTTTAAAAGGGGCGTTCATGTGTTAAATGGGAAAAGTGGAGGGGGCATGTGGGCCATGGGCCCTCCCCTCCACGTGAGATTTAAAACCCTTATATAATAACTCCCAAACATTTTCCCAAAACCATTTAGTTATTGCCTCATTTGAATTAATTAGTTTTCTTTTCTTTTCTTTTTATTTCAGTTCAAATAAATTTGCAATTAAATGTATTTTCAAATAAATTTTAAATTAAAGTATAATTTTAATTAAATGGTTTTTTATTAAAATGTTCTTAAAAAATGATATTTTTGCGTATGGGTGGTGTTAACCAGTTACCTGTCCAAAGGAGATGTTGACGTTACTCGGCTTAACTTTAAAAGCTCATAACTCACTCATACATCGTCGGATCGTGGTACCATTTTTTGCGATGCGGATAGAACAAAGAGATGCTTTTAGTGAGACAATTGGATATGTCATTCAAGTATTCTACCAATTTCACGGGTGTCGATGTTGATTAGGCTAGAAATCATGGGTGACCGTTTTGTAGATTCTGGGCCTCGGAATTTGATTTCATCAGTTTTGTTGGAGTCATAATGGTGGGAATTATATGACTAGCCTATTTCTAGGAGGAAAAATTCGCTTTGACGAACACCGAAAAATTGTGCCCAAAGACATTTTTTAATGAAAGTTCGAGTCGTGCGTTCGTTGGTGCTTTACCCAAATTAAATTTCGTTAATTGTTGGGTCATATCTACTATATAGGATCTTGATCCACCCATTGAGACTGATTTTATGCATTAATAACACAAAGTTATAAATCCTCCAAAAATGTCAACTGACGTCCAATGTGCTTAGCATTGTCTAAGAGCTTAAATGACCAAATTTCTCCCAAAGTGTGTTTCAAAACCAACGTAGGACATGTAGGTGTTGTGGTTAACCCATTTGATGTTAGGTGAGGCTTCCACAATGAAGATTTAGTTGTAACATCAAGAAACGCAAAACAAACAAGCTAGTACCATGTGCACGAAGAAGGCCATTAGGAACACTAAAACTTGATTATGACTGTGATCTGAAGAGAATCAAGTGAGATAGGAAATTATTGACCAACTGTCTATATATGCATGGAGAGTTTAGCCATTGGAAATGTAAGGAGATTGGTTGATGAACGTAATAAGAAGGGATCTGAGCTGGGAGGGGAATGAGATAAGCCTCAAGGAGAAAGTGGGCTATGTTGACCTGATCAGCGTTGGCGAGAGGGAGTGGATTGTCTTCGATGTTCTCAGTGATGACAAGCGGTCGACATCCTTGCACTGATGCATCAGTGACATGAAAGGGAAACTTGTCAATGGGTATTATGTTGGGGACAGAGAGGTGAACTTTGTTGATATGTAGTGCAATGAAGCAAAAGAGAAGGATATTTTTGAAATTTGTTGCAACAATCCAAATGGAAGGGGCTTA
>JASDQU010105494.1:10883-25327 GCA_032191745.1 Picea mariana | reverse complement strand
TCTTGGAGGTTTATCCCTCCCTTTACATTTGGAAGCTGTAGCTACCTTTGGAAGTCATTACTTCCCATGAACAATAACTATTGATTATTTCCCATATATCATGCATGGTGTATTGTGGTGTATTGGTGTAACTCTTATACTATTGTTCATTTCTCATTGGATATAGTTGAATGGTTTAAGTATAAGTTGAAAAAGGTTTTAAATTGTACTTGATACTGATTCACCCCCCTCTCAGTATCAACAACTCTCTCTTATTTCATACTTAAGTTTATTGTTATTTCATTCGTCATGGGTTGTTGGACTCACCTCCCTCACTCCCCAACCCACCATACTTCACACCTGCCATTCCCCTTCCTCTCCACTCCACTCCCCTTACCCAACCACTAACTCCATACTTAGTTTAATTTCATTTTTATTTTAGAATCATGGACTCACGAAATCCCTTACCCCCTCACCTACCTCACTCCCCAACATGCCAACCCAACACTCAGTTGCCTACATATTAACCCCCCTTACCTCACCCTACGTCATTCTCTCACCTTTTCCATCCACAAATTACCCTCCCCCTATACTACCCTTTCCTTAACTTTTCTCGTTCACATTCTGACAACACTTAAATTATACATTAAATTATTCTAAGAATCACCATTATCCATTGAAAAATTTACACATGGAAGCCTATGGAAGGATGCCACATGGTAGGTCCAATATCCACTCATTTGATGACACATGGCACTAAACTATTAGAGACATATGGCAACCATACAAATTGTGACATTTGTCGACGAATGGAGATAAGACATGTGGCAGATTATTGACCCATCACTAGAAGACACATGAAGACATTTGGATGGCTGACTCATCATGCTAACTAGGTATTTAAAATATTATTTTATTAATTAATTTCTAAGGAAGGTTGAATTATCACTCCATGGTCTCTTATTCTTTGTTCCTTACTAAGTGTGGATTACACTTAGTATTATATACAATAAAGACTCCCATACTCCCATACATGTGGGATAATATTTTTAACCAAAAATTCAAATTTCTAAAGGAGGAAGGAGAATTCAAATCAAGGGCCCAGGTTGCCCGATGAAGATCGATCAATGGTTGTTGAGCGTTAATCTTCTGAAGGCCATATCTTGAGATATGAGAGTCAGAATTGAGAAATTTTTTCCACGTTGGAAATATATTCCAACGAGGAAGATGATGAGAAAGGTATTTGGAGCTGAAAATTGCCATAATTTTCTCAAAAATTAAAATAACATTCAACAACATTTTTATGCCTTGCTGATAAATCTGCTTGACACCTCAACTTCATGAGATCATATCTTGAGATCCAGGAAACTAAATTGTGCCCAGGAGGACTCATTGGAAATATAAGATGACTAAGATAACATCTAAATTGGTTTAAATGGATGAAAAGTTTATTATCACATCCATAAAATCAAAATACAGTCCCCCTTTTAAAAGGGGAATTAATTCAATTTTTGAAAATAAAAGTTTATTTTAAAAACTTTTATTAAAGATAGAAAGGGGTCAACTTCAAGATATGAATATCAATGATGTCAATTCATTAATGAGACTTAATTAAGTCGTCAATTAAAGTGAATATTTCAATAAGAAAAGCATACAAGAAATTCAAGAAGATAAAACCCTAACTTCCTTAAGGAGTTAGAAGAATCATTTTAAAAAGAGAAGAAGGGATTCATCAAGGTTTCCATGATTGAGAAGGGAAGGGGTAGAATATAAAAATAAGAAGGTACAAACATCAATATGAAGCAAAGCTTCTGATCAATGAAAATAGATCTCCATCTTCTCCATTCTTTTTCTTTTTCTACACCATTTTCTCAAAACTTTATTATTGAATCTTTGAATTGAGCATAAGGTTGAGATTCTTGAGTGTTATTCTTGTATTCTTCAAAATAATTTTATTATATGATAATGGAGTATTCAAAACCATGTATGTGACTGTCAGTTATTTTGTAATGAATAATATATTTCATGAATAAAACTCCACAAAGAATTACTTCGGGGCATGACTTCAATGATGTTTTAGATCTTGGGATTTCTAAGTGTGAGATGTTTGAAGTATGCTTATCAAATTCTCTTTTGTTATAACTGTTGTATTCTTTTAAAACTCTTTGAATGATCGAAACCATTTCCTTCTATTTCTCAAGAGAATATATGGATGCATTGTTTGTATCTGATTAAGAAGGTTGTATATATGATGCCGAGCACAAAGATATTTTTGATGTTGAAGTTCTCCTTCAAATATTTTTATTGTTAAAAGACTTTTGTTTCACTTAAAGATCAGATCAAGTTATCGAAGAATGATTTCATTCATAAATTGAAGCAATAAAAATATAGGGTTTGTTGTCTAAGCATTATTCCTAATATAATATATTCAAGATATATCTTTTAGCCAAAGAGGAGTACCACCTCTATAAAAACACAGGGGGATTCATATCCTCGTGAGGTTGTTGTTTCAGTCTTAACATATTCAAACACCAACAAACATAAACTTGAGAAATATTACAATGTAAAGATAAAGGGATATTTACTGGTTTCACAATGTTCATACTGAACCTCATTAGTATCTTCTCCATAAACTTGTGACAACCACAACTTACCATTTTTCTCATCTCTATGTACTTCTATGCCCAAGATTTGTTTTTTTGTTCCTACATCCTTCATCTGAAATATCCTGACCAACTGAGCCTTTAACTTATTGATCTCAACCATGCTTTGCTTGAAACAAGCATATCATCACCATATAACACCAAGATAATGTATATGCGATCAAAAATTTTGAAGTAAACACAATGATCATACTCACTTCTAGTAAAATTTTGACTCACCATGAAGGACTCAAACATCTTGTGCCATTTCCTAAGTACCTTTAGGCCATAAAATGATTGCTTGAGTTTGAAAACAAATCTCCCTTTGCAATACTAAACAAATTCTAGTTGTTCCATGTACATATCTCTATAAATGATGATTTTGGAGGAAGTAGGATCCCACAATCTATGTCCCTTAATTCCACTACCCTAACCAACACAGATACAAAAATTTGTTCCCTTGACCAAATTCAACCAATCTAGCCAAGTGAGTCTTTACCCCTCACCTCCAGGCTAATTTCAATGGAGTATTATAAGTCCTTTTAAAGGCTTCATTACATGCAATCCATGGGATCTAAAAATACAGGCTACCAAAACTACGATGTTGTCCTAGAATTCCTCCCTTTAAACTTGACTTGGGGTTTTCCATGACCAAATCTAGCGAAACCTCCCTCAAAGTCATGATATCCGAGAATATTGCATGCTCCTCCTATTACTTAGGTCTAAGTCTAGACTTTACCCGTGAAATTTCAAACCTAGGGTACACATGCCTAACCGGGTCTTCCAATCTTATGCTCATTTACATATAATTAATTTTTTAGCTCTACCTTTAACTTTGTGTTCATCATTTTTTCCATTCTTTGAAGAAGGGAGGTAACACCAACATCATCATTGACATTGAAGAGAGAAATGATGATATGTTCAGGAGCAATTTAATTGCGACCTATCTTCTTGGAATGTTCTACGGTTACTTTAAACACATGCCTACTTCCAAGCGAGAATGGGACATCCATGGAGGGCCTATCATACACCCTGCCATCATTCTAAATGGCCCTTACTACCTCCCTATCTTTTTCTATAGTGACACCCGAAGACATAAATCCCTCAAGATACCTCCTACTATCCTCAACAATCAACCTCGACAATAGATGATGACTTTCCACCTCACCTTTTCCCCATGTTGGGAATGCTCGCCACTCTTCTTTTCTCCTTACCATCTTAGTGGGAAACCAAGTCCTCTTCCACACACCGGAGCTCCCATCTATGCAAAACGTCCACATTGCACTCCACAATCTTGACCTTGAGATCATCACCATCTCCATTTCTACAATCGCTGCCGACATCATCGCCTCCATAGTAACCACGAGAAACACCGCCGCTACCATCATTGTCGGCTCCACGGTAACCATGTGAACCACCGTCGTTTCCATCACCATCACCTCCATGATGCTACCAAAGCCTCCCTCTCTAATTTTTTCCAACCTCACGAATGTGATAACTAGTACATAATATTTTCTTCCAAAGATGAAGAGATACAATGATTGCATGACGACAGAATGAACCAAACTATGACTGTGACCCAAAGCTTTCTGAAAAATAGAAGCCATGTCGCCATGGGGGTATTCTTGCAATCCTACAATGTAAAGATCAAATCTTTACGATATGCTTTTTCCCATAACTATGACAAAGTCATTACAGACAACCTTGCCATTCGTATTCCAAGTAAGTATGTAGAGGATAAGATCCCATGTTGCATTGCATATAGAGTTATGTTCTATCCATTTATAAATGCTTTTGCAAGATTAGGATGCCTCCTTTTTTCCCAAGACACTCTCCCTATGTATACCATAAGAAGTCATTATTGGGGTTGCACTCTAATCCAAATCTACTTCCAAGTGGCTTCAAGAATGGGAACATCCAACATAACCCATAAAATAACACGTTTTTACATGGTTCCTTTTCCATGCCCGACCTAAACATGGTGCCTTTTCTCAACCTTGAAACCCTTGTTGAGTCATAAGAGGGTAGAAAAGACAATTCTTCTCAAACAACTCTAGTTCCAACCATCACATCTGCTCTGTTCATCTTCCTTCCTTGGTGCGTGCAGACAATCTTCCCTCGGCTCTCACAAACCGTTTCTCTGATACTACTTTTTGTAACCTAGCTAGCAAAACAAAAAATTAATGAACAAAGAAAATAGAGGAAATAACACATCAGACAACAAAGATGAATAGAATGGGGCAATGATATCCTTTATTGCTCAACCGATAGTGGAGAAATGGTTACAAGTCTCAATGAGGCACCTCACAGGATTCTACATTTAAACAAAAATAACACAAGCATTTTTCAAGCATATGGAAAGCCAAATGCTTGAGAAACCTCCAATAAGATGCAACTGAAGGTATGTGTTTTCACCACCCAACAAAAATGAGAACTATATCCCTAAAAACCCATAGTTTTGCATCAAAGAATTAAAAACTTAATCCTCGAAACAAAAAATGGTGTTCTGAGTAACACCCTTTTTTTGGGTTAAAATGATAACTCTTTACAACCATGACCTAAAAAATCTGTCATGTTGCTAAAAAAACCCCCTTAAGATCAACTCCCGAACTGAAAAGCGATACTACCAATGGCACATTTTTGTTTGTGATTATTACAACTTTTTTGAAATCATGGAATTAATAATTGATATTGTTTCTACCAAAACCTTCAAATAATCCCCTGAATTGAAAAGTGGTGCTACCAATAACACCCTTTTTTAACACCCTTTTTTGAAGGTAAAATTATAACATTTTTAAGGGAGGTGGATGGGCTTTGTGGCTGGAGGAAACCCTGGCGGCAGACGACCGAGATCTCGCTCCTCCTCTCTCGGTGAGGGTTCTCGAAGAAGGTCGACGTAGTTGCCAACTCTCCTGGTGCTTCTCCATTGCCAATCAATGATGCATACTCCAGACTCTTCAGCGATGGTTTTCTCCTATGTGGTGGCAGTGGTTTGCTCCCTTGCGGCGGCTTGAGGACCTCTCACAGATCTATGTTTTTTTCCGTAGTAGGATTGAAATGGAGCCTTTTTCTCTCCTTGCACGGTTGGAGTTGGATTCTTTGGCGTATGCATCCTCTTCGTGCCTCGTTGCTTTTTTGGTTTCTTTGGTGTCTGCCGTGAGGGCGGATTCGGTTCTGTGTTCGAGATGCAGTCTAGCTATTGGGTGTTCCTTCTGGGATGATGCTAGGTTTTCTTTTACTTATATATGTATCTTCTAAGTGAGGTCCTTGCGTTATATTGCTCCTTTTGTGGTTTCTCCTTCTGCTTTCCTCGGTTGTTCAGGGTTTGATGTATGTCCAGATTTGGCCCCTTTTGGTGACCATTGATGTTTTATCTATCTGGCAGAAGTTGTGACAGAACTTTGAGGTCCTTTCCTTGGGCGTGAGGTGTGGGGATTCACCTTGAGATCCTAGGAATGGGAGCGCAGTTCATGGTTTACTGATGTTGTTTTGGTGTTCATCGTCGTCGCTGCAACTGGTTCAACTTGTGATGGTTTTCATACCGCTCTAACCTGGTCCATCCGACCTCTTGGGGTTGTTTGGGTTTACATGATTGGGGTTTTATTTCTGTGACGAGCTCTCTTGTTAAAGGTTTCTGGCCTATTAAGGGTCGTTATATGTTTCTGTCTTTTCTTTTTTTGGCTCTCCATCCAGCTACTTTGTGTCCCTCTGGGATATTCTACCTAGGATTGGGTTGTGCATTTAGCACCTACAGAATGTAATTTGGTTATCTTTGGATGAATAGAATTAAGCTTTTTTCTGAGGAATTTTTTTTTATAACATTTTTAAAACCATGAAATAAAAAAGAGATACTATTGCAAATAAAACCTTAAAATAAACCTTAATACTAACAATCCTACAAGGTTGGTTTACAACTCCAAGAACCTTTTTTTAGGCTTAAAATCCTATCATATTTAAAATTATTTTGGTATAGTAGTATTGCCAATACCACTATATATTTTTTATAATGCATTTTCAACAACATTTTTCAACCAATCTATAAATAATGTCATGACAATGTCATCCCTAGAATAAGGCCTACAATTGCTTCTGATTGACTAAGAGATTGTCTTCCTTGGATGTAAGGAAATAGGTTAATGGTTGAAGACCTAGAGGCATCATGCATTAGTGGAAGTCTGCCCCTTATGGACAACCAACATGTCATTTCAGGTGGCATGGTTTAATTTGAATAATGATGATGATTCAACTTGCATTTATGAATAATATCTAGTGATGGTTGTCCTCACTACCAAATGACAACTAAATTATGATAGGTTTTTCTAGCTATGGAGAATACCATCTCATAACTTAAAATTCAACATTAATTACAAATATTTTATTAACTTGGTAATAAAATCAATACAAATTTCATTGAATTCAACACAAATTATTTCATAATAAATATTGTTGAATTATCCGTACTCATATCATATAAACTAAGAAATCTTGTTGCATTATGTATAATCAAATCATATTAGCTAAGAAACATTAAAACTATTCATAACTTCATGTAAGATCATTATATAAATTCCCACAATTCTTTAAAATTAACATACAAATATCATATTAATTAAAATATATGAAATATAGGCAACTTCATGTAAGATCATTATATAAATTCCCACAATTCTTTAAAATTAACATACAAATATCATATTAATTAAAATATATGAAATATAGGCAATTGTTTAAAATATCATCAAAAACCTCACTTGAGGTAGGTTTTGAATATTTTTCACCTAATCCATGGTATTATTAAAATATTGAGATGAACCATTATCATATTATTCCCTTCAATAGTGGTGCCTAGAAATTCTTTAGAATAAGAAAATTCTTCATCAATGCTCTCAATCTCACCACTTGCACTACAATCAAACTCTTTAATATGTGAAAAGTATACCTCCTCATTTTCATTGGAAGTATTTTTATAATATTCACCATTACTAAAAGAATATGTATGCAAACAAGATGTTGGTACTTCAAAATGGAAAGTTCTCTATTAAATGAATTTATAATTTATGCAACTAAAAGCAGAAAATGGTACAACTATACTCATAAGAATCATATAATTTATCATCTTTCTCGGACATAAGGAAACATGTTAACAACCCAAGACTTAGAGGCATCTGGCATGAATGAAAGTCTTCCCCCTTATGGGTCACCAACGGGTTATTCTAGGTGGTGTGGTTTTACTTGAATAATTGTGACGAGTCAACCAATATTCATGGATACCAACCAGTGATGGTTGCCCCAACTACTCATTGACAACTGAAATATTAAAAATTGGAGGGCCTATTTTTGATCCCTCACATACACAAGCTCTTCAATTTAGCAATCAAATAGGGATTCCCTAAACCTTGGACACAAAGTCTCATTGTACCTATTTTTAAAAGCGGGGATAAAATAAATCCATCTAATTATAGGACCATTATGATTAGCCCCATTTTATCCAAGTTATATGGAAGTATTTTGTAAAATAAGATAATCATATGGCTAGAATGCCATGAAAAAAGAGATAAAGGTTAGGCCAATTTTAGAGGTTAATATTCAACTGTGGACCACTTTATCATGTTTAGTATCATTGTAGAGGAGCACAACAATAAAACCAAACTCCTTTGTTGTTTTGTTGACTTTAGGAAAGATTTTTACACTGTGCCTAGGATGACCCTTTGGAATAGGTTAGAAGAGATAAAATTTCCCTCCATGCTGAGAGATGTGGCGGTAAGGTTGTATGAGAACATTATTGCCAAGCTTAGAAGCATTAAGGGTTGGTCAAAAGAAATTAACTGCAATAATATAGGAGCCAAGCAAGGTTGTCCCCTATCCCCTACCCTTTTTGGCATTTACATTGACAAGTTAGAAGATTGTTTGGAAGTCACAGGTTGTGTTAGACCAACTATTGCTAGTATATTAATCATCCTTCTTCTCTATTCCAATGGTATTGTTCTTATGGGAAGGAATCCCTATGACCTTAGTGAGAAACTTAGAATCCTCAAGGAATTTTTCTCTAGTAAAAGTATGATTGTGATCACTTAGAACAAAAAGAAGGTTATGATCACTAAATCCAACAAGATCACTTACAATAATTTTGTATATGACAACAATATCTTGGAGGAAGCACCTTCGTACAAGTATCTTGGAATTGATATTCATCACAAGCTCAATTATAACTATAACATTGAGAAAATGATAAATGGAGGGTGGAAATCTTATTATGGGCTTGAAAATAATTGTAAATTAGTAGACCTTTGGCTATGGGATAAGAAAAAGATCCTCTTTGAGATTCTTGTCACTCCTGTTATCTTATATGGATGTGAATTTTGGGGATGCAATATCTTTTGAGAATCATGGAAAATATAGAGTAGATCCAAAAGAATTTTATAACTTATAATCTCAAAATTAAGGGCAATGCACCCTCTCCTATCCTTCTCAATGAAGCGAGCCTTCCCCCATTAAGAGCACAACTATTATTAGGTACTTAATATATAAGAACGAGCTAAGCAGCATGGATGGAAAGAGGCTCCCCGAAATTGCTTCAAACTCTAGCCAAAATCACCAACGACTCAGGAAGGGATGGCATAATGATGCCAAGTCTTCTCTAAATAATTGGGGAATAAAAGAAGAAGTTAATTTGTAGAATATTGATGATATTAAAAATATTGTACAAGCTAAATTTAAGGAGAATCTATGGTTTGATAAAAATTAGAGGATAAAAGAAAATTAAGATATTATAAGGAGGTGGTTAACCCTAACCTTGAAGATCAAAAGTATCACTCTATTTTGACTAGTGTAAAGAAAAGAATCAATATTGCTAAAATAAGAACTAATTCTCATGAGATGCACAATAAAACTAGGTGTTGGGAAATCCCCAAAACACCATGGCAAGAAAGAATCTGTCACCTTTGTGACACCAAGAGGGTTGAAGATGAAAAACACTTTATCCTAGAATACCCTGTGTATACCCAAATTAGATCCCAATTTCAAAATATATGTCAAAATACCGACCTTCCTAACCTTCTATGTCATCAAAACTTTAGTGATCTTGGAACGTTTTTCTTAATGCTTTTCAAGCATCGAAATAATATTTTAAAGAAATCCAGGTAATCTCTTATTTTTCTTTTCAATTCCCACTAGTGCATTCGGTTAAGGTGTGGGTTTTGTTTGCTAGGTGACTTGAGTTCAGTACCCTTACAGTGTGTTTAGTAAGGAGGAGACACCCAAAAATCCAACCATGTCAAGGGTTGGTGTGGCCTAGGCTGTGTGCAATTCCCGAGTGATTTTAACGACTTAAATGCCCCTGGGCTGTGGTTTCTTAGCCAATGGTTGAAATGTTGGCCTTGCAAGTGACAGACATTTCTAACACACACACACAAAAAAATTCTCTTACTTTTCTCAAGGTCCAATAGACCAATTTTGGTCTTAGTGTACATTAACCATCATCATCATCATAAGGTAATTTATTATTATTATTTATTTTTTAAATATATTTTTATTGATTAAAAATAGGAATGTTACCTCTAAATTTTTTAAAATTTTTTCACTTCCTCTAAATTTTTAATTTTTTTTTCACTTATTCATTCAAATCTGGTCAATATGTATTAAATACTCGATATAATTCACAAAGGATATTTTGGTTAATTAAGAACAAATTCAAGTGGAGCTTTAAACAATTAAAGTACCTGGAAAAAATTTCAATCATAATCATTTAAATCATTTTTAGGACATTTTAATTTTTTAAAATAAATTAATTTAAAAAATAGATAAAACTTTAAATGTTTTAAGAAGAAAAATAAAAAGATTTAAATTAGATAAAACTTTAAATGTTTTTAAGAAAAAAAATGATTTAAATTAGATAAAACTTTAAATGTTTTAAGAAGAAAAAGAAAAAGAAAATATTATTCTCTAATATATTTTAGAGGAGAAGCTCAAAAATAGGAGAGAAAACTAAAAATATAAGAAAAAAATGGAAAGAAAAAACTTAAATCGATGGAAAAAATGTATTAAAGTTTTTTAAAATAATATTAAAAAAATCAAAATTATGTTACACACACACACACACACACATATGGATTCAGGGTGAGGTAGGAAGGGTGATGCCTTTTGCTACCCTCCCTCTCCTTTTAATTTAAGAAAAAAAAAGGATTTACGGGAATCAATCCACCTAGCCTTCCTTCCTGCTTCCCTCCCCTCCTCTACATACCTCCCCAACCCACCACTTCAAGCAATGAGATGGGATGCGAGTAATGCCTCTGTGTGCCTCACTCACCCACCAGTTCAATTGGTGACAACAAGGAGGGAGGGTGATAACATAATCTTACTTCCATATCATCACTTGAAGTAATATGTTAAAGGGCACAAAAAATGGGGGAAGGAGGTGTTGATTTAAAAGACCATCTTATGGTCTTTAAGTCATCCTCATGAGGATAAATCCCCCTATGTTTTTAAAGAGGTGGTACTCCTCTATTTGAAATAGCATACAAGAACAAATAAAGCGCATGAGAGAGGATCATGCTTATTCTTGAAATAAGTATTTACATGCAAAGAATATCTAAGAAAGGACCAAGTATCTTATAAGAAAAAAATATTTACACCATGTTACAAGATTATAAACCAAAAGAGTATGCATTAAAATAGGATGGCATTTCCATCACAACATTCATCCAAGTGAGCAAAATATTCAACAAAAGGAAAGGAAAATATGGACCATATATAACATATAAATTTAAGTGATCATTTCATTAAACCCAATGAAGATTTTGATAGACACACATATGAAATCTCATGATTAGATTTAAAGTCTTGAGAAATCAATAATGTTATGTCCCAAACTAGTTCTATGAGAATCTAAAAATAAATAAATAAGAAGTAATGTCTTGGGTTACAAACAAAATAGACTACATTTTTCCTTCAAAGAGGATTGGGATGGGGCTCCCGTAGACCATAAAATGAAAGGGAGACATGGAAGACAAAAGAAAAAAAATTCAAGGGCCAGCCTTACGTTTCACAAGTTGTTGGGAACATAAAGAAAAAATAAAAAATGACTGGAGAATAAAGATGGCAAGGAAAATAATAAGGAGGCTATTGTACTTACTGTGATGTAAATCTTCCAACAATTTACTTGCTTTTCAAGGCGTCCTTTGTAGATGGTTGTTGTTGTGTTGGAGGTGGCATAACCACTTTACCTGCTTCATGCTGATCTATCTCGATGATCTTGATTAATGATTTTATTAAGCATTCTTCTATGTACTCCCTCATCAGAGAAACCACTATTTTATGCTTGGTTTTTACTTCAAATAATTCATTCTCCATTTCTCTTAAATTAATGCTCAGTTGGTGTAATGTGTCCTTAATATCATCATTCTTATTAATGCATCGAAAACACCCTTTCTACCTTATCTTCGGAGAATTCAATTGAGTCTCTAAACTCACTCGCTCATGCAAATTTAATACTTCAAGTTGTCCCAATAGTTGATCTTTAGACATAATTACAGTATCCATTAATAAAGTAGGGCCATCAAATTATTTTTTAAGATCAACGAGTTGTAGAAATAGGTCACCTCTCTTGGTTTTAACAACATCTAGTTTATACAACATTTCTCTTAAACATTTAATCATTTTCAACTAACAAGCATTAATTTGCTTCATTCAGATACTAGACATACGGTTATGTTCTCTTATGTGGGTGTCGCTTAGACTTGAAACTTTTTCCGCAAATTTTCCCACAAATTGCTTGTAAAAACCTTCATCATTCTCTAGATCCTTTTGGAGATATTCTATTAAATGCATAATCCTTGTTGAAAAATATTGAACTTTGTGCTAGATCCCAAATTTCATGGATTAAGTCTATTCTTTTATGGATTCCATCTCCAATTTATTTTCTCACAGCTAACAATAGACTAGAGGAACCTTTCAATTTGCTATTGCTTTCTGGGATGTCCTCAAGGGTAAGTGTTAGTTGAATTGCAGTTAATAGGTTCAACAAACACTGGTTTCATAATTAGAGCTTTCGCTAATTCCTTTATTATTTATTTTAAAATTAAATTCTCTTTCTCCATATAAAAAATGGTTTCTTTTAGTGCTTCCCTAGTTGCCTCGTGAAATTGTACAATTGTTTAGGGTGCAACCCTCTGGAAATAAATTTCTAATTTTCTCTTTTCAGACACTTTCTTAATTTTCATGTTAACCTTTTCTATTAACAATTTCTTGGAATTTTAATGGTAGGTTGCGTGGTGAAGTGTGACAGATTCTTCTTCAAATATCTTTGGTTCTTGGGTAACCAGAGCCTCCCCAATTTCCATCGTTTCTAATAGTTTTTACTCTGACCAGCTGGGTTCCTCTATCACTTCATCGACATCCATAGCTCATGGAGTCTCCTCAATTTCAGGTATTTCCAGTCCTGTTTTATGAGTCTCTCTCTTTATTTTATTAAAAGTATGTATAGCATGGGATTTTTCTAAATTTTTCTTTGCAGGGTCTTTGTCACTACCATCATCTAAATTTCTGACATGTGTTTTCTTAGTTCTAGATCACTACTTCTAGGTTTTGTTTTAGCAGGAGTACTTTTCTATGGAATGCTAGGTGAATTAGGGTTTTTACTTGTAGTTTCTCTACCTTTTTGTCTGTAGCGCTCATTAGTTCTAGCTATCTCTTCGACATCGTTTAGGGCTTCATTAATTGAGGTATCATGGATATTTTTATTGTCTCCTCCTCTTTCCTTGAATTGTCCAGTCTTACAGAAATAAGAAGAGTATCACACCAGGGACATGTGTGCAAAAAATAAGTCCTTAGGGTCAAAACCCTCAATGCATTTAGCTTCCTTTAAACCAAATTGGTCAAATTGACCTGGAAATTCATCCAAGTGAGAAATATGCTTGAAAACAATTTCTCCAAATCTTTAGGGCAATGAAATTAACTACTTAATTTTTTTTTCATTTAATAAGCATGCCCAATATTTGTACTATCTGCATACTTCGATGACATTGTGTCTATTAGATACATAAAACAGGAGAAAGAAGGGTTTTCCTTGGAAACCGAATAGTCTCAGAAAACTGTAATCCTTCCTGGTTTCAAAAACTCCTTTCTTAGCGAGAAAAAAGGTAGCTTCTAGTGACAGTCTCGATGTGTAAGGACCAAAGATTAATTTTTTGAAATTAGAAATAGAATTTTTGTGGACCGCATAGAAATTGTATTGAGCTTTATGTCTCCATAAATATGGTGTTTTTCCCACACAATAGTCTCCCAATTTTCTTGTCTTAGCCTCTATCCAAGACAAGAAATTGGCCCCCCCCTTTAGTTCTTCCAACTAGAACCCTCTCACTCTCTCCCTCGTGTAAATAGCTACGCCTAAGTTCTCCTCACCCTACCTTGCTTTACCACTTCCAGTTCCTCCTCGGATCAATTATACTCGACGATATGCACTTCAATGAGTCCCCTCTTCCCGCACTGATACATAGCGTACTGATGCACACATCCTTCTTCCACCTTTTCATTGACACACGATTGATTTTCTTGACAATACATCATCCACCTCCTTTTGAAATTGGCTAATGCGCTATCGCAATTTTGCCATACGTCACTGACACACATCTTCATCATCGGTAAAGATTGCATGATTAATGCCATCTTACTAGAATTGGTCACATGAATATCTTCTCTACATGCACACCTTTCACCAGCTAAGCCCCTTCCATTTGGATTGTTGCAACAAATTTCAAAAATATCCTTCTCTTTTGCTTCATTGCACTACATATCAACAAAGTTCACCTCTCTGTCCCCAACATAATA
>JASDQU010105493.1:113624-127294 GCA_032191745.1 Picea mariana | reverse complement strand
ATTCATTTTCCTTCATCTCATTATTCCACAATTAAGCATGGGTTCTCTTACTCTGCAAAGCGTCTTCCCGTGAGGGCTTTCACCATAAGGGGACCACTTTGGAGTTCATCCATATTTACTTCTTATAAACCATGACAAGAGAATAATTAGTTATCTTTACATCAAAAAATATTGGGTCCATTACCCAAACCTTTGTGCTATGGGGCTTTCTTCAAGGGTTGACATCAATGACAACCAACCTTAATCAACACAAACATACCAAAAAAAATGAAAAGAAAGAAATAAGAGAGAATATCGATAACTGTACCTTTTATAACACATCTGATGATAATCTCCTCAAGCTCTGTTATTCCAAAGACTGGATGTTTCCTCCTAAGGCTGACCTGCATCCAAAATGAGGAAAACAAGGGCTACAAGCATACTATTCTATTCATGAGTTAGGGTTAGATATCAAACGTTAAGTATAAATTAAGGAAGATACACAAAACATCATCATTTGAGACACAAAAAATAGATTCTTTTATTCATCAAACAAAGACTAAAACTTACAATCTGTGTTAGCCACAGTTCCACGAACCTAGTCTGGGATCCTCTTTACAATGCTCCAAGTGCACCTTCAATGGGCCTCTTCTCTCAATCTTTTTATTACCTAAAGGGATGGAAATGGATTGAATGGAAGAAGAAGGGGTTGATAAGGGAATGATGAGGAAATATCTCACAAAAGGTACAAAAAGATTTGGCAAGGAAGGGAAGTGAATTTGGGCAGAGTTTCACTGTTCTTATGCTTGGATGTGAAAAGAGATCCCAACACCTCCTTTTATATGAAAAAAGGATGGTTATTTGATTGGGTGATGAGCTATAACAAGTGAATTGGTTGGGAAACCTCCAATAGCCCATGAATTTCACCAAATTCCTTACACCTTTTTAAGTTTTGCAACTTTTGCAAGCATACGCAGGTTTTTTAGTGTGCAACAAGCGTATGTACGTGGGTTGTCTAGCATGCAGCAAGCGCATGTATGTGATTTTTCTATCATTTAGCAAGCATATGTATGTGGGCTGTAGTTGTGCAGGGCACATACATGCTCTAAAAAATGTTTTTTTAAGAAGATTTCCTCAACAGTACTTTGGAAAAATATGCAAGTAAGAGGGCTATGGCCATGTATGCATGAATAGGGCATTTTAGGGCTATAACAGTTCCACCTTCATACTAACTAAATGAACGTAGTATTTTTACTCCAATGGGGAGAGTCTTGAATTGACTAGGACAATCAATCTATCAGAGAGTGACCATGGAGAATTTTGGAACATTGGATCTAGAATGAATATTGTCAGAGGAACGACCATCAAAGTTCCAGGAGGATAACTGAAATAGAAGTCTAACGATGGGAAATTCGAGGACCAAAGATCCATTGTAATATGTTCAGTGAGATCCCAACCATTGGGTCTGTTATCACACAAGTTGTAGGATGCAAAAATCTTGACCCAACTACCAAATGTCAACAACTTAGAGAACAACAACCCACTATCACCTTAGGTAGATATTCCCATCACTTTAGAGATGAGAGAATCACCTCAAGGGGGGAATCCCGATGAATCTAGGGTAAATGATATAGAAAGTGAATAGATGAAAGAAGGTCCCCCTAAAGGTCAATATAAAAGATGCAAAAAGGCTTGGGAAAGAGTCTCGGTGATATCCAATGGTTTCCAAGAGATAAGAACATGTGTGAAGAGTGATATACCTGCCCAAGACACTAGAAAAATCCAAGTACATATGTATAATGTTAGGTGGAAAAGAAAGTTAGGCTTGTTGTCCCTACTTTCAGCAGTAAACAACAATGTATATCAACAAGAAAATAAGTATTAAAGCTGCTAAACAATTGCTAAAAGTCCAACAAATGATGCAAGAGATAAGCTAGATAAACACTAGTAGTCCTCAAGTATGAAAGCATAAGACTTTATCAATGAAACAAGGTTGTAATAAAAGGTGTTTGAAGATATATTTTTCAGCATTATGGATGTATAAATTTTTTTGTTACAACAGCAAATCCAACCACCAAAACTCACAAAGAATCCACCCAAAAATTGCACTAAGCCAAGTAGATAAATGTGGAAAACTCATAGCAAATTCTAATGGTTGAAAAGAAAGTTTTGAATGAGAATATGTTAGGTTTTATGTAACCCTAATGGTTTTATATGAATATTTATAACAAAATCAATAAATACCCATTTAGAAGAGATTCCCTAGTGTCTAAGAGGCACGCTAGGCACAAGCAACAAAACCCAAATTGTAGAAAATTGAAATGGCCAAAAATCATGTTTCCCAATGCACTATTTTATTTCTCCAATGCAAAAAAGTAAATGATTAGTGCCTTGACTATTGGGTTATGGAGTAAAAAAATATTTAACTATAATACTTCCTTGGGGGTTTAAACCCTCTTACTCCCCAAGGAAAGTAAAGCTAACTAGGAAAGTGCTAGAAGGGTGTAATCCCTTTTACTTCTCCTAGCACTTCCTTAAGTAAAAAAATTATTTCCATGAAAAATATTGATGAGATTAGTGGGGCTGTATGCACTTATACTCCCCAATAAATTCAACTATTTAACCTTGCAACCAAGAAAAAGAGACCATAACAAGATACAACCCTTCACCTAGAGCAAGAATTAACTCGAAAAACTTCTACTTTACCAAGAGTTATCCACCAATATGAAAGAAAAATGCTCCATAGGAGGTAGAACACCACTTCCTTATACCAATATCAAAGTAAACCATGACAAATTGAAAATAGAGAGAAAAATCCCCAAGGGTAGCAGAAATTTCAGCCAAGTACTTCTCACAATGGGAGAGTTATGTTAAAATGATTTGAGTTTGATCTCTATTTATACAAAAATACATAGACATAGTTTTTCCACTTAGGTTAGGGTAAACACAAATTAAGGGAACAAAAAACCCCTAACTTTTCCCTTTACAAAAATAATACTAAACAATTCATACTTTTCACATAAAATGAAACCCTAAGTAAGACATCACCCTTCTAGGGGGACATTTTGACACTTTTCCAAGTTGTTGGAGAAGAAAGTGGAGGTTGTTGGGGCTTCTTGATCCTCCTCTTCATTTTCCAAGTTATCTCCATGCCTCCTCTAGTAAATTCATGCCAAGTGTCAATGAGAAACAACTCCATCAACACCAAACCCTATCCTTAGGTGACGTTAATCCTCCAAAACTGAAATTTTTCCTCTTGTAGGCAATTCATTTGGGTAATAGGGGTTAGGTAAGGTCATCCATGATGTCTTCTAGGCCTCCAAAGGAACTTCTCCATAATATGGCATGTGGGCCATAGGAATACAACTTGTGGGCTTCTTTCCCCATGGAAGCCCAAGCTAGGCTTGTTCTCCCAACAATGGCCACCAAGCAAGATCATGCAAAACAAATAGGTACGCCCTCAAAGGATACCAAGTAAAAATATCATGGAAAGTGAAAACCACATCTAATAAGCAAGGCACCTAAAAATGTGTATCAAAACTACCTCACCAAATTAAACAAATTCTCAAAGACCTTATACAATCGACTAAGTTTAGGTATGGGAGGGGTGTCATGAAAGTCCTATTGGGTAGACCAAAACCCTAAAGTAGGGGATGCTCCCAAGGATTCCCCTTCAATGTCATGTATTGGATGATGAGGTGGATAAGATTTTATACTTCATAAGTCAATGGGTTTCATGACATACAAGGGATCATATTGTCTCATCTATGGGTGCCTTTGTAGAGTGTGTGTTGCACCTTCGTTTTCAATGCATCCTTTTTCCAAGCCAATTCATTGTCATTAATTAATTAATATTACAAAACCTTGGGCACTCCCTAGAGTGAAAGTGATTATCTTGGGGGAAAAAACCACAAGGCCCACTTGAATATAGAGGGACACCACTTGAATATAGAGGGACACCACATGAGTGTACACACCTCAACAAGTGGGGACATGTATATAATGCTATTTTTCTATTGCAGGTCCTTGATTTTTTAGGAGAAGATTTTCATTTCTCTCAATACCTCTTTGGGTGAGAATATGGAATTTTTAAATTTTTGGATTTTATCTTTTTCCATCCATCATCCCTCTGGGCCTTTAGGCCCCTCTTACCATGAAATGAGGTACATGACCTTCTTGTGTCACTAAATTCAAAGGGCCTAGAAGAGGGAAATGTGATGACTGGGAAATGATATGTATGGTTGGAAATGGTACAAAGACCCCTCAAGAGACCCCCATTTACAACCCTTCCCCAAAAATGGGCCACTCACTAGAAAATATATGACACTCACCAAGGTGAAACAAGGTCAAAAACATAATGTCCAAGTAGACGTTCTATAATAAGAAACAACTTATTAATACAACATGTTTAAATTCCTCAAATATTAGGGTGATTACTTGCCACAATACCTAACTTGTACCACATGGAGAAAGACCCAAATGCTTTCCAAAAGCTAGCTAGTGTGGTGGATGTTATGACAATGGATCCAACATGTGGAGATAGAGAGATCTTCCATATGTGCAAGTAGACATTGTTATTCATGTGGTCTCTTGGTAGTCCATGTCTTCAACCTGAGGGCCTCGAGACATCATCTCCTTATTTATCCCACAAAATGGGGATAACATATGGCTCCTACTTGGGGACATGTGCTCGCCATAGAGTGAATGAGAAGCGCAACATATCCTGGTAGACCTATTCCTACACAAATTAAGACAACAAACTTGTTAATAGTAGGATGGCTTCGCTTATCCTTTTTCCATGTATATCAAAATCCAAAAATGAAATTGATCTAAAAAAGAAAGAACATTTTTAGCATTTTTTCAAAAAATTCTAAACTAAGCATGAAATCAATTTGAAAGTAGAGAAAAATGAAATATGAAATGCATATAAACTAATATGAGCAATCAATATGAAAATGAAAGGAAATAAAGATGACCTACCTACTTACCTAGGGCCTTGGGGCCCTGAATATCAAGCGATAGGTGATGTGAGGTGAATTCATACAACCAATGCAACCAGTTGATCATCTTGTCAAACTATCTCCCCCTGTGCTTAGTTATGTAAAACAACAAATATAATTCAAGAACGTAATGATCATGAGAATAAATAGATATATAATCAATCATGAAATTAAATGAAGAGAGATGGGTGGGAGGGAGGAAGTTCTGTTGGAAAGAGAAATCATCATCCTAATCATGTTTCTTGAAAGTGTAACCACAAGCCTAATCAATCCATATGTGAAGAGGGTTACCATGTGTAGATGATGGATCATCTTCATCTCCATTAGTATGATCACTGCTTCCTAAAGACCGAGAATATATGAGAGATCCCAAGAATACCTCATTATTTCCCTTAGAAGAAGGAATGATTGTAAGGGACAAGCTCAGGTGTAGAGAAAGAAAAATGTGGCCTCTTCATCTGCAAATCCATGTAGAAATCCCTAATATGAAAACGCTTTCCCTTTATAGAGTGGGTCTCTAATCACTCTGAGATGGCCACGTCCTGGTATTCTTCCAAAATTGAGGATGAAGGTGGCTAAGAGTCCTCATAAAACAATTTTTCATCCCCCAAAATATATGCATCACAAGTCCCAAGGGATGATTGAAAATCATCCTGAAAATGTTGTGACCGGTCATCCTCGAATAAATATGTAATCATGTCATCATTAGGTTTCCAAACATATGAATCATACAAGCATGAAAAATATTCCTTTGAAGACGACAACTCAAACCCATTTTCTTGAGGGCTACCCTCAATGTTGTAGATGGGGTTTCCATCAAAATTGAAATGACCCAAATCCCATATGCGTCTCCCAATCTGTATGAAAGCGTCTATATGCCCATTAACCATATCCGAGGGTTCTTTAATAAGACTGTCAGTATGAGTGAAAATTACCATCTCTTTTTCTTCGTGTGTAGGAAGAACATATTCTAGGGAGGCTTCATTTGGATCTTCAAATTCTTCATCACTAAGGCTGATTGCTTCTTCAAATTCACGTGCAAGAGGAAAACAAGGAATAATGGCATTATCTTCTTTATGAAGGAATACAGATACCAATGTCTCCTTATCCTCATCTAGATGTCGTACTTTATCAAGGTCTTCTTCTTCTTGGAAATTTTTCCTATGGATCTGTTCTTTAATTGATTCTTTGTCATCTTTAATTTTTTCCATGGATGAGTTTGTTTAATTCCTCGGGTATGGACAGAGGTTCATCATCATTTGGGAAATTTTTATGGTACCCATAATTCTCGGTCACAACGTTGTATAATGATATTGTTCCATAATATGTAATGGCCACTTCCCAGGATGAGTTTAGGGTATTCCTTTCCTCATAATTTTTGAGGATGGCGTCATATTATTATTCTCTTTGTTGATATAAATTAACTAAGAAGTCCCTGTCAGGAGAAAGTTCTATTAGTTGTTCACAAAACTGGTAATCTTCTTCTATGCTTTCCTTGAGGCACTCAAAAATATTTTCATTGTTGTCTTCAAATTCTTGTCTTTCAACAAACTCTGGAAGAAGTATTTCTCTCAATCCTTCAATAGGATGAAGGTCAAATAATTCTTTCGAAAAAGTATCCTCTAGGTCCAAAATTGTATCTTCAAGACTTTGGGTTTCTGGTCCCCAACATTTAAGGAATTCTCTCATGAGGATCATTAAAGAAGATATACTTCTTGGCTTCAAGAATTCTTGATCCAATCCCTTTGTTCACTCCCCAAGGAAAAAAATAACAACTGTAGGAATAGATCCTCATGTTGTACATTCTCATAGTAGATGCATCGGGTAAAATCAACAACATGTTCTAGGGTCAACAATGTATTACCATCATACTTTGGGAGGACATCGAATTGGTTTATCAGGCACTTGTTTGGATATCCGTCAATAGCCTCAATATCCAAGGACTTGTATGCTTCATGAAAGCGTCACAGAGCCATGTTTCCATTAATTAGGGTAATAACTCAAATGGAGTCACCAGATGAGCCCAAGACTCATCAAAGGGTGGAAAGGGATAAGGTGGGTTCTTGGAAGGTGGGGTCACTAGATGAGCTTCAAGAAGATCTCATCGAAAGTGAAAAGGGAACGTCCCTTAGGTGGAGTCACCAGGAAATCTAGGGAAGAGGCTTTGGGATATATTTCTAAAGTGTCGTTAGGGTTATAAAGAGGATTCAATATCATCCCTGACAACGACACCAAAATGTTATCGCACAAGTTGTAGGTTGGACAAATCCTGACCCAACTAACAAATGATGACAACTTAGAGAACACCTACCCACTGTCACCTTAGGTAGGTATTCCCATCACTTTAGAGGTGAGAGAATCACCTCAAGGGGGGAATCTCGATGACCCTGGGGGAAATGAGATGGAAAGTGAAGAGATGAAATAAGGTCCCCCTAAAGGTCAATATAAAATATGTGGAAAGGGTTGGGAAAGAGTCTTGGTGATATCCAATAGTTTCCAAGAGATAAGAAAACCTGTAAAGAGTGATATACCTGCCTGAGACACAAGAACAAGATGAGTATATATGTATTATGTTAGGTGGAAAAGAAAGTTATGCTTAATTTACCTAATTTCAGAAGTTAAAAAAATGTGTATCAACAATAAAATGAGTATTAAATCTACTAAACAATTACTAAAATTCTAACAAATGATGCAAGAGATAAGCTAGATAAACACTAGTAATCCTCAAGTATGAAAGCATAAGAATTTAGAAATGAAACAAGGTTGTAATAAAAGTTGTTTGCAGAGACATTTTTTAGCCTCATGTCTTTAGCAAAAAAATTGTTCCAACAGTAAATCAAACCATCAAAACTCACAAAGAATCCACCCAAAAGTTGCGCCAAGACAAGTAGATAAATGTGGCAAACTCTTAGCAAATTTTGACGGTTGAAAAGCAAGTTATGAATGAGAATATGTTAGGGTTTCTACAACCCTAATGGTTGTATATGAATACATATAACATCAAAATCAATACCCCTTTAGAAGGGACACCCTAGTGTCTAAGAGGTGCACTAGGCACAAGCAACAAAACCCAAATTGTAGAAAATTGAAATGGCCAAAAATCATGTTTCCCAATGCACTATTTTATTTATCCAATGAAAAAAAGTAAATTATTAGTGCCTTGAATATTGGGTTATGAATTCACAAAAAGAGTTAACTATACTACTTCCTTGGGGTGTAAACCTTCTTACTCCTCAAGGCAAGTAAATCTAAGAAAGTGCTAGAAGGGTGTAAGCCATTTTACTTCTCCTGGCTCTTCCTTAAGTAAAAAATTATTTCCAAGAAAAATATTGATGAGCTTAGTGGGGTTGCATGCACTTATACTCCCTAATAATTTCAACTATTTAACCTTGCAACCAAGAAAAAGAGACCATAACAAGACAAAATCCTTCACCTAGAGCAAGAATTAACAAGAAAAACTTCTACTTTACCAAGAGTTATCCACTAATATGCAAGAGAAATACTCCATAGGAGGTAGCACACCACTTCCTTCCACCAATAGAAAAGTAAACCATGAAAAATTCAAAAGAGAGATAAAAATCCCCAAGGGTAGCAAAACTTTCAGCCAAGTACTCCTCACAATGGGGGAGTTATGTTAAAATGATTTGAGTTTGATCTCTATTTATACAAAAGGTATTAGAAATAGTTTGTCCACTTAAGTTAGGGTAAACATAAAGTAAGGGAACAAAAAACCCCTACTTCTCCCCTTTACAAAAATAATAGTAAACAATTCATACTTTGCACATAAAATGAAACCCTAAGTAAGACATCACCCCTCTCGGGGGATGTTTTTACACTTTTCCAAGTCATTGGAGAAGAAAGTGGAGGTTGTTAGGGATTCTTGAGCCTCCTCTTCATGCACCAAGGTATTTCCATGCCTTGTCTGGTCAAATCATGCCAAGTGTCAATCATAAACAACTCCATTAACACCAAAACCTATCCCTAGGTGACGTCAAGCCTCCAAAAGTGACGTTGTGACTCTCCTAGGTAGTTCATTTGGGTAGTGTTGATGATAAAAATCACAATGAGGGATTCACCCGCAAAGTATTTATAAATCCTATTAATTATAAGCTAATGATATATATAATACTAGTAGGTGGGACCCCCTTGTAGATTGGAGGATAATACAAGACTCTACATGATAGATGCTGAATTACTGGTTCTATTTGCGACAAATGGCAGATGGATAATGCATGCTATGTGTGGGTCTCATTACTCTAAAATATCAATTCCATGCCATAATGGATTATATTCACTATTATCACTATGATTTGTTACATGTTGCACCTACACAAAACACATGTTAGTCATGACAAAAGATAAAAGAAATATGGAAAAAAATCCAAGGAAGAGGAGTTATCCTATACTATACTATGCTATGCTACATTATATGCAAATGAAATTAAAAGGATTATTGTTAGTCCTATCTAAAAAATTTAGTGGCTATGCGATGTATTGAGTTATATAAAGGCACATTCGATATGGATTATGGTATGTTTGGCAAATGTGATATGGGGTGGAGCACTTGACAAGCAATGTATGTTAGTTTCGATGCATAGATTAATTTAATGGATTAATGGAGTGATGGATGGAATTTACTAAGTAATTGAATGAGTAGGAGATGGAAGCAACATGCATTTACTGCACATCACTCCATACCTCTCACACTGACCGTCACCCTAGATTGGATATTGTTCAATTTTGTTTCGATGTGGTTAAGATTTGATTTTCAGGTGAGGAAGGAAATGCTCGACCAAGCTCTGGTTATGAAATATATATTGGCTCGATGATGTATTGGTTTGTGCTTTTCTTGAGACTGGAAACTATGTAAACTTGTGATATTTCTCTTGAATGGTTGGTTGTATGTATTCATTGTAAATGAAAAAAATGGATAGTTGAAGTCACGATTTCATTGATGATCCTGTGTGGTGGAAGATATGAAGGATCTCTATTGTCTTATGGGTTTTGGATGGAGGGTTTCATTCGGTCCAGAATTTTTGGTCGTCCACACACAGTTCTTGTACACATATCCGGTCATTTATGGTGTTATGGGGTTGTTGTCTTTGATTTTTAACCACCTTGGGTCACTGCTATCATTTTTACAACATTATTCATGTTTTTGAAACCACCAGGGTTATATCCATGCGAGCTCTCAGGGTTATTACTGACCAGTAAGGAGCCTCTTCTCCTCTGTTCATAGTCTCTCCTACTTGGTGTGAATTATCACCCTGTCATACATGTTAATGGTTACATGGCATGTGTGTCCATCGTGTTGTTTTGAAGGGTTATTACCTATTGTTGATATGGTCGACTCCAGTCTCCTTGTGTTCAATGATCGAACGAACCCTTGACTATTTTCTTGTTTTCGTTGGTACCGAGCCCGATTCTGATTAACTCAACAGTCACACTTTGTCGGTCATTTGGTTGACTGGTATAGTTGTTGGGTAGTATTGCCAATGGGGTTGATTATTGGTTTGTCCCTATTGATCGGGTTAAATACAGAGTTTATGGAATAGCATTGAGTTTGGTTTTTATTATTGGTATTTAGTCGCTAAATTATGTATTATAACAGTTGAATCGATAGCTCAGCATGGTTAATTGGTTGATTTGAGAAATGACATGGGCACACAGTCGCTACCTCTTGTGTTGTAATAATTGGATTGTTAACTCAATAATATTTTATGGTTTGATTGGGAATATGCTTCTTTGCGTTATGAATTGGGTTGTGTGTCTCCTACAACATGGTATAAGTTGAAATGATGGTTGTTGTTACTGTGTGTTTTAATTGCAAATCAGGATTATTGCAATTTAAAATCGTGATAGTTGTGGCATGGTTGTCTACTGTGTATGTTTTATGGATATCGAGCATCATATCAGAGATGGGCATGGGTTTTATAACAGTATGGTTTCATTACAAGTTAATTGTTAAATTGATTAGAGGAATGGAATCAGGCACGATTTTAAAAGAATTTGTGTCTATGTTTGGTTTGAGGAGATAATTCATAGACAATGGTTGATTTTTTGATGTTGAACAGAGTGGAAACAAATGACAATGTGTTCGTTTGAATTTTGTTTGAAATATAATGGAACAAATGAGAAGAAACAAAATTCATATACAGGTTGTTTTGGAAGGCGTGTTATTTTGAGTATGATGATACTGTGTTAAATATTTAATGAGAACAATGAGCAAGTTTAACACACCGTAATGGTTAAATTATACAAAAAAATTGTTTAGTTGATCACAACAATTATTTGGTTAGTGTTGGATTGTTGCATTAAATACATAATTGTTTTATGGATTACTTAATTTATTTTATGAACAATATCCACTCTTTTCCACTACCATTATTTCAATTTTCACTAATTACAATCTCCTCGCCTTCCCATATTCAATACTCACTCCCTGTTCCTAAAATTAAATTACAGTTAAGAGGAACTCTCTATTATGTCAATTTCAGATAGATTACAGTGATATGTTCTTTGGTTTACATTATAGTTGATTGTTTTTTGTCTATGAGTAGTAATCACGATCTTTTCCCCCTCATTTTAACATTTTTCTCTCAATACAATCCCTCGCATACCCCATAACCTTTGTTCACCCCTACTCATTGACAACGATTAGACAATTTGTATGGATTGGATTTCATGAGTCTGATATGTTGTTGAGCCAAAATTTATTTCATATTTTAAAAGGAGTTGTCATGTATGGTTGTTAAAGAAAATTTTTGCTAATCAATTATGAAAACATGAATGAGATTTTTCAATCGAGGTAGCCATGGCAGAGGTAACCGAGGAAGAGGTAATTGGAACAGGGGCCCTAGAAGGCTAGGATTATCCATACACTTTGATGCTGACTCACAAGAGTTAGGAAAACTATTTCAAGCTAGGTTTTCTAATTGGATTGGGAAAGGAGTGGTCCAACCTAGGCATGAAAGTCCTCCCTTCCAAGCCCCATAGGTCCCTGGTATCCCCATGCCCCTTCATGTCTCATTGTAGCCTAAAGTTCCGGAAAATGATGGATGGAAAGATATTGTCCACCTGACAGTCTCCCAACATCGTGGCTGGCCCAATTTGTCTTTAGTTGTTCCCCCGCCTATCAATAAAATTGTCCAAGATGCCCCTATTCAGTCACTGTTTCAGTCTTCCCATGTGAGTAAAAGGTTGAAAAATGAGGCCCACCATGCCCCTGACAAAGGAAAATCCACTGCTGCCCCTTCCTCACCCTCCAATGACTTTGATAAATCCGTGTCCTTCCGCATGCATTTGAGGGATGATTTCTCTCATGTGATCAATGAGATTAGGCCTAACGGCTCAACACAACGTAAGGAAAATTCAGAGAGATAAAAAGGTGACAGCAACAACAAGGGAAAGATTGCATCTCAGAGTGGGAAATATGGATTTTAAGTTTTTATTTATTTATTAATTGTTGAGAACAATTGACTTCTGGAATTTTGGACAACATGTTATTTTTGGATATATGGGTAATATATTTTGGAAATAATTGCAAATGCTATTGAGATAAATTGTCAAATATGAATGTGATGATGGGATTCACAAGGAGGGATTTTTTGTTTAATTAACTAGTTATGTTATGATTGTTAAAAGATAAAGGGAGTCACAAGGGGTCCCACCTACTAGTTATTATTTATTTAAAAACCCTTATTATGATTTATTACCTTTCCCCCTAACTAAAAGTTAGTTGAGTTTTAGTTAACTTAACTAATGAAGTAGTTCAACTACTTGAACCAATTCTAATTTGCTTAAAGGAAAAAGGAAAGGGAGGAACAAGTGGAGAATAGAAGGAGAATCATACTATCTTTGATAGTCTCTGTAGACTTGTCTGTTTGTTAATTAGTTTTCATGACTGAAAAAGGATACTGTACAGAGTCTAGTGGGAAACAATATGTGGCAATATGATCCATCTTTTCAAGTTCATTTTTTTGATTTTATGTCAGAAGTCCTTTTGTATGTTTCATCGGGGACGTCTAAGTTTGACTTTGGTCCAAAACTTCCTTGGGAACCTTTGTAAAGAGAACGATTCTTTGATGAATTAGAATGAAATAAAGGATTTCTTTATGTCTCATATCTATTGATTATTGACTTAGTGTATTTACTTCTATCTCTATATTTATTTCAACATCTGATATGTTCATAAAATTACATAAAAAATGATTTTTGCAAGCTTTTAATTATAAAAAAATAGCCTAAGCACTTGTAAACAATAATTGTGAATTAGGATATCTGTTTTGATGGCTATAAACATAAGGTGATATTCTCGTCTATCTTTCTTTAGCCAAGCATGATCTGAAAATGTGCAAGATACTAGATATATCCAGCATAATCTTCACAATACACATAAATGATACTCGAAATAGCAATAGAAAAGCACTTTGATTCAGAAAGCAATGTTCATAGGCCTCTTCGAGGGGGGAACCTCCAGTCGAGCAGCGCTCTGTTACAATAATCTCCAAGCTAGGGTTCTCATACCCTTGCCTCTTATTTATACTAAATATGTCTATTAACAGAAGCATCTAGAGGAAGATCCTTCTAGAAGTGGAAGCTTCTATTAGGTCTTCTTACATCCGCCTTATTCTATTTTATTGAAAGGCATTATTAATATTGACCTTTATTACATCTGAATACATTGATCTA
>JASDQU010105493.1:86382-112109 GCA_032191745.1 Picea mariana | reverse complement strand
ACAGAATAGAAATAAAATGATAGAAATGTCAGAATAACAGTAAAATATCCAACATAATCTTCACAATACACAGAAATGATACTCGAAATAGAAATATAAAAGCACTTTGATTCAGAAAGCAATGTTCACAGGCCTCTTCGAGGGGGCAACCTCCAGTCGAGTAGTGCTCTGTTACAATAATCTCCAAGCTAGGGTTCTCATACCCTCGCCTCTTATTTATACTAAATATTTCTATTAAGAGAAGCATCTAGAGAAAGATCCTTCTAGAAGCGGAAGCTTCTATTAGGTCTTCTTACATTTGCCTTATTCTATTTTATTGAAAGGCCTTACTAATATTGACCTTTATTACATCCGAATACATTGATCTACCTATGTGCAGGTTAGGACCTTAACAAAATGTTTAAGTAAGATAATTTCATATATTTTCCTCAACATTTATTTGGCAACCATACTAGGGAGATCTTCAATATCTCTCTGGTTATTTTTTATGCTTGATTAGCATCGAATACATCTATTTTTCTGATATTGATTCTTTGATTGTTTATTTCTTAATGAATGTGCCTGTTGCAAGGAAGACCAATATTAAGCCCAGTCTTCAAGATCAGACCAACATTGCTTTGAATTTGTTTAACACCATTTTAGACACTGCCAATACTCATGTTGAGCTTAATCATTATTGGGAAACAATTGAATGAGATATTAGTGCCCAAGAACGTTTGGAATCTAGATGTAGATAGCCTAGAAATCAATAATAACCTTCTTGTTCCTTCATTTTTGGCCTTACTTTCATGTCCTTAGACTCTCGTGTTTCTAGAAGAAGAATATTCTTATCACCTGAAATTAATCCTATTGCTGAAATAGGAAGAAGGAACGCTGTGTTGTCAACCCAACAAAGTTCTCTAAGAAGAACCTTGTCTGATTCTTCTAGTTCTTATTTCTTTCCCTCACCAATCATGCACAAGATGGCATCTAGTGGTGGCTCTGGTGGCACTAGAAGTGCTTCCTCCTCCTAGTCTTTAGCTTTGTCAGTGGTTGGTAGATTATATAGCCACCATATCCCTGTCCAATATACCACAAATACCACCAAAGTCATTAAAAAGTATGGGATTTTTCATTTTGAAGAAGATACCACAAACACACCATGGCATGTGTCCTCTCCTCTTAACCTAGCACCTGCTACTCATCCACTTCCTATATTCAAAGAGCATCTCCCTAGGTTCTCAAGAAGTAACATTTTCACTACAAACAAACACTTGGTGGAATTTTATAATTCTTGTCACAACATAGGAGCCAATGACAATGATACTTGCATGTGCTTATTCGTCAATTCCTTGGAAGGAAAGGTTACAGACGATTTCTTTGACCTTCCTCCTAAGATTCTGTCTACTTGGGAGGATTTAGTTTATTGGTTCAGATCCACCTATGGCCAATCTAAAAGCCTAGATGAGTAGTTACGAGAATACAATAACATCGCCTATAAGGATGGTGAGACCATCAAGTCTTTCAACTTGCGATTCACTAAGATATACAATCAAATCCCTGAAATCATTCGACCTCAGAACCATGCCTCTTTCATGCATTAATACAATGCATTACCTTCCCCCTATCATCATAGGCTTGAGGAAAAATCCATTGATAATCTTGGTTCCGCTCTGCATACTTGTTTAGAGTATGAAGAACAACTCAAAAGAACAGGTCTTCCCCAAGGAGAATCGATTAAACAGACTAACATGTATTCCCTCTTACATCTAGTACAATATATGAATAATTGTATGGTAGCAGATGAGCGAAAAGGAAATTTCTCCTCTCTCACCCCTGGAGCTTCATCCTCTTCCGCACCCCCCTTTAGAAACCCAATTGAAAATAATTTTTAGCCCAAGGCTATCTTGCCTAGAAGTTGGTGTAACTTTTGTGAGGAACACCACGAGGAAGCCACATGTGAGGTAAGGAAGAGTTCCAGAGATAATATCTTTGTTAATATACTAGAAACTACCATCGTTGTCCTAGATTTTGCAGATCCTGAGGATGTTATGACCATCAATACTAGGAACAAATCCTACACTCCCAAAGGAAAATATGATCCTCCCCTCAATTCTTGTAGCCCAAGCTCATCATCACCAGCTGCTATGGTTCACGTTCCTAAGGTTCCTGACACTCAAGGAACTACTTCCCCTCTCCCCTCTTCCAAATACAATATTTTGAATCAGTTGGACAACATCAAAGTAGATGCCACTATTATAGGTGAATCCTCCTGTGGACAAGCAGATTCCCTCTTGGTCTCTAGACTCCTAATGCTAATATATAAAAGTGATTAACATGGAAACTGGCATCCTTTTATATATAATTAAGCTAAATGAATGAAGAGGAAGAAGGAAAATGTACCTTTTTAATTGGCGTTTGTCCTCGCAAAGTCCAAGCTGAGCTCCAATCTTGGGATCCTTGATAGGTCCTGTAGAAAAAACAAGGATACAAAAAGATTCCTATTCTACTGATATTAGCTTAAATACAGATCTATCTAGTGAAGACAAGTTCATGTGGAACAAACATAAACTTTAAAGAAACAGGCCAAGCATGTATGTATATTAATGAGAACAAATGAAGAGTACTTACAAACCAAACTTGATGAAGGTGCAACAGCTTCTTCCAGTTCTCTTTGTCCAACCCCTTTGCTCAAGTAATATACAATGATTATGCTTCAATGGTGCCTCACTTATGATATCATAAGTTTGGTATAATTCTCAATCTCCATCTCCTCATCTTCCATGGAAAGCCCTCATTATATAGGATTTGGAGGCTTAACCACCATGGAGAGGATCTCTCATCAGATCCACTAAGAAAGGGATCTCTAAGATATTTAGGGAGAAAATATCTCTTAAGGATTTTGGGGAGGAAATATCTCTCAAGGATTTTAAGGAGGAAATATTTCAACCATCCATGAGATCCTCCACCTTCCCTAAAAAATAGGAAACACAATGTAAGGTGGATTCTCACACTTAATTACTTTCTTTTTCATGAATAATAATAATAATTCATGTGCACTTGGTTCTCACACTTAATCAATTTATTTTCCATGAATATTAATAATAATTCACATGTACTTGGTATTTTGGCCTTCATGTAATATATCCCTCCTCCATATTGACTAGGGATTGTGACATAGGTTATTCCATGGTGTCAAGGTGTATGAGACACTTATATGACACTTTACGATACTTAGGGGGAGGTACCTAGGTGTGCAAATTTCAAGTGTAACAACCACCCTCTTGGACATGGTTGTCATCCCTGAACAACAGAGACATATTAAAAAATTCATGGAAGGAAAGGCTTCCGTTGTAGCCAAACTCTCTGAAGAGGTAAATGAAGAGGACTCATCTCTAAATAAAGTAGGTGTACATAACTTTAGATACCCTGTAAAAAATCCCCCCTTTTATATTTCTGTAAAGATTATGGATAAGATTTCCCATTATTGCCTCATTGATGGCGGTTCGGGCCCAAGTGTGATGTCAAAGATTATTATGGAAGAGCTAGGCTTGTCTTGTACAAATGAAAATGCCAGAAGCATGGTCTCCTATAATAGTCTACAAAAAACAACCATAGGAGAGATTAAATATGTGACCTTAGTTTTGTGCGCACATCCTGAAATAAGGACAACCCTTAGTATTCAGGTAATTGATATGTCAGTAAGAAATTACTCAATCATCTTGGGAAGAGATTGGAAAGCTTTGACAGGTGGATACCTCTCACTCAACGAGACACACTTATCTCTTCCTCGGAATGGAAAAAACATTATAGTCCTTAGAGAGGGAAGGATTTCACCTTACATAGAGAGTGTCCCAGAACCTAATGTGAACTATATCGAAGAGGAACTAGAAGTGTATTCCATATTTTTTGAGTAGGATAACACTCCCTTGTAACAAATTGATCTGGATGATGGTATGTGGCACATGCACTTTGATGGTTCATTCTCTAGTGAAGGTAACAGAGCTGGCATAATCTTATACTCTCATGTTGGGAAGATTCATAATTTTTCTTACTGGTTGGAGTTTTCTTGCACAAACAATATCATTGAATTTGAAGCCTTATTATTAGGCATTGAAAATGCTTATAATCTTGGTTGTGGTCACCTTTCAGTTTTTGGAGATTTCAAGCTTGTTGTGAACCTTGTATGTAATATTTACTCTCCTAGAAACAAGTTGATGAAATGATGTACCCAGACTGTTTGGGCACTTATATTGAACCTATTATCTTTCAACATCACTCATGTTAAGAGGGAATTGAACTCAATGGTTGATCGGTTAGCTGTTTTTGCAGCCTCTCCTAATCGACAATTTCTTCCACATAGAACTGATTGTACTTTTCAATATCTATATCGTCCAGAATTACTGACAATTTAGAATCTTGGTAGGTCTTCCCTAGAGATGAGAGAATATGTGCTTTCATTCAAAATGAACCCTACAAGCCCAAGGAAATCATATCCATAGAAGATAACAAGATTCCTAAAGGCTTGACTTCTCTAGAGAGTTAGTTTTCATCTAGTTATGTAGGAAATAAAGAGAAACAAAAAGAAGAGGAGTCGAAAAGGAAGGTGGGTGAAACCATCTCCTTGAACATTAGGACACCCAAGTCTCCAAAGAATGTTAAAATAGGTGCCCAATGATCTGATAAAAAGAAGATGAATTTTCTTGAGCTACTTGGTGAATTTCAAGATGTTTTTGCTTGGTCTTATGAAGATATTCGTGGTTTTGATCTTGGTCTTATACCACATGTCATTCCCATCAAGGAAGGCATAAAAACAAGTGGGAAAAGACAAAGACTTGTCAACCCTGCGTTGAAAGCAATTGTTCGAAGGGAGTTGGAAAAATTCTTGAAGGTCAGAATCACCTTTTGGGTCAATTACCCTGAATGGGTTTCCAAATTGGTTCATGTTATGAAATTCACTAATCATATTAGATTTTGAATTAATTATCTCACATTCAATCAGGAGATTATGAAAAATCTTTTCCCTCCCCCTAATATGGAAGTGATTCTGCAACAAGTTGTAACCTTATAGATGAGGCTCTCACTTGATAGTTTTTTTGGTTACAATCAAATCAAGGTAAAAAGGGCAGATGCTTACAAAACTACCTTTATCACTAATTGGGATACCATGGCTTTTGAACGTATTCTTTCTGGCTTACCTGAGGCAAGTACCACTTTTAAAAGATCTATACAAATAACTCTTGACAAATTGATCGGTATTCACATCTATCTTGATGATCTAATTATATACATTAAGGGGTTGTTAATTACCTCGGAGATTCAATTGTTATATCTGGGTCCTTTCAAAATCTATTTGGTTCTGGGTACTAATTCTTATATTTTGAAAGATTTATAAGAGTGATTGTTTTCCTACAGTACTAACGGTTCTCACTTGAAACATTACATGGAACCAACTTGAAAAGTTCTAACACTGTTTGGATTTTCTGTATATTAGTAGTCTAGCTCTGCTTTCATTTTTTCCATTGTTTTTCATTTTTTCTTTACAATAGTTTGATTTCTGCTTTATGTTTTTAACAATTTCTTGTTGATTTTACATTTCTGTCACCTTATTTCTGTTGTTTTAAATTTTGAAATTTTAATTATGTCATGATTTTTATTGTTTTTTTGGTCTTTTAGTTGATTTTGGTCAAGAATAAGATGTTGGATCAATTATGCCACAGTGACACTCCTGCAAGATATTGTTAGTCAATAAAAATCAACCTTACATAGTTGTTACGATGTCCCCCCTGAAAGAACTTGAATTTTTTTATCTTCTTTCATTGTTGTCTTATAAAGAAATTGGTTATCTCCCGCTTCTGCTTTCCATTTCTTCATCCATTTGAGAATTTACAAGAGAAAATCCATAAGTTTTCTCCTTGAAGTAAAGAGCATATTCCATTCGAATGATTATGCATATAGGGATAAACCCCCTCATACTTAACATTTTTCATGAGTTATTCCCAAATTCCCAGTCATTTTTCCATTAAATCTGCTCACTTCCCCCTGCTGCATAATCTTCCTGGTTATATATTCTTGATCTGTTGTTCTTGGTCTATGAAACCATGTGCTCTAAGTTCTAAATCTATTGGAAACAAATTTCCTTATGGAGTCGCCAGTTTGTTGACGATAAAAATCACAATGAGGGATTCTACCTCAAAGTATTGCTAAAGCCTATTAATTATAAGCTAATGATATATATAATACTAGTAGGTCGGACCCCCTTGTAGATTGGAAGATCATAGATAATCATGTTATACTTTATGATGTTGTTCGATGATGCTTACAAGACTCTACATGATTGATGATAAATTACTAGTTCTATTTGCGACAAATGGCAGATGGATAATGCATGCTATGTGTGGGTCTCGTTACTCTAAAATCTCAATTCCATGCCATAATGGCTTATATTCACTTTTATCACTATGATTTGTTACATGTTGTACCTGCACAAAACACATGTTAGTCATGACAAAATACAAAAGAAATATGGAAAAAAATCCAAGGAAGAGGAGTTATCCTATACAATATTATGCTATGCTACATTATATGCAAATGAAATTAAAAGGATTATTGTTAGTCCTAGCTAACAAAGTTAGTGGCTATGCGATGTATTGAGTTATATGAAGGCACATTCGACATGCGTTATGGTATGTTTGGAAAATGTGATATGTTTTATCACACTTAGCAAGTAATGGATGTTAGTTTCAATGCATAGATTAATAGAATGGATTAATGGAGGGTTGGTTGGCATGTACTAAGTAATTGAATGAGTAGGGGATGGAAGTGACATGCATTTATTGCACATCACTCCATACCTCTACCAATGGCTGTCACCCTAGCTTGGTTATTTTCTATTGTGTTTCACTGTGGTTAAGCTCTAATTTTTAGGCGAGGAAGGCACTGGTCGTCCAAGCTCACATTTTTAGGGCTTTTTGGTTACAGGTATGTCTTTTTCGCCATCCATGAACTCACTCTAGTTGTGAAATAGATATTGGCTCGGTGATGTATTGGTATGTTCTTTTCTTGAGACTGACAAATATGTAAAATTGTGATATTTCTCTGGAATGGCTGGTTGTATGTATTCACTGTAAATGAAAAAAATGGATAGTCAAAGTCATGATTTCATTGATGGTCCTGTGTGGTGGAAGCCATGAAGGCTCTCTATTTTATTATGGGTTTTGGTTGGAGGGTTTCATTCAATCCAGACTTGTTGGTTGTCTCCACACAGTTCTTGTACACATATCTGGTCGTTTGTGGTGTTATGGGGTTGTTGTGTTTGATTTTTAACCACCTTGGGTCACTGCTATCATTTTCGCTTGGTCGTGGACTTGTGCATAATTTTGGTTTATGCACAGTTGGTTATGGTGGATATTATGCCAAGATGCTTCCTTTAGGGTTAGTTTCTATTACATAGATATTCATTTTTACAACATTATTTGGGTTTTTGAAAACACCAGGGTTATACCCATGTGAGCTCTCGAGGTTATTACTGGCCAGTAAGGAGCCTCTGCTCCTCTGTTCATAGTGTCTCCTACCTGGTGTGAATTTTCACCCTGTCATACATGATGGTTATATGTCATGTGTGTCCACCATGTTATTCTAAAGGGTTCTTACCTGCTGTTGATATGGTCGACTCCAGTCTCCTTGTGTTCAATGATAGAACAAACCCTTGACTATTTTCTTATTTTCGTTGGTACCGAGCCCGATTCTGATTAAATCAACAGTCACACTCTATCGGTCATATGGTTGACTGTTATAGTTGTTGGGTAGTATTTCCAGTGGGGTTGATTATTGGTTCATCCCTGTTGATTAGGTTAATTATAGAGTTGATGGAATAGCATTGACATTGGTTTTTATTATTGGTATTTAGTCGCTGCATTATGTATTATAACAGTTGAATCGATAGCTTAGCATCGTTAATTGGTTGATTCAAGAAATGAAATGGGCACATAGTCGATGCCTCTTGTGTTGTAACAGTTGGATTGTTAACTCAACATTGTTTTATGGTTTGATTGGGAGTATGCTTATTTGTGTTATGCGTTGGGTTGTGTGTCTCCTACAACATGGTATAAGTCGAAATGATGGTTGTTCATACTGTGTGTTTTAATTGCCAATCGAGATTATTGCAATTTAAAATCATGATAGTTGTGGCATAGATGTCTATTGTGTATGTTTTATGGATATCGTGCATCGTATCAGAGATGGGCACGAATTTTATAATAGTATGGTTTCATTACAAGTTAATTGTTAAATTGATTAGAGGAATGGAATCGGACACGATTTTAAAATAATTTTTGTCTGTGTTTGATTTGAGGAGATAATTCATAGAGAATGCTTGATGTTTTGATGTTGAACATAGTGGAAACAAATGATTGTGTGTTCATTTGAAATTTGTTTTAAATATAATGGGACAAATGAGAAGAAGCTGACTAAATGGTTTGTGTCTTTACCGGCTATTGCGGAGTGGTCCCACAAAGGTTGTTTTGGAAGGCGTATTATTTTGAGTATGATGATACTATGTTAAAGATTTAAATGAGAACAATGAGCAAGTTTAACACATAGTAATGGTTAAATTATACACATAAATTGTTTAGTTGATCACGACAATTATTTGGTTAGTTTTGGATTGTTGAATCAAATACATATTTTTTTATGGATTACTTAATTGATTTTATGAACAATATCCGTTGTTTTACCCTACCATTATTTCAATTTTCACTAATTACAATCCCCTCGCCTTCCCATATTCATTACTCACTCCCTGTTCCTAAAATTTAATTACAGTTAAGAGGAACTCTATATTATGACAGTTTCATATATATTACAGTGATATGTTCTTTGGTTTACATTACAGTTGATTGTTTGTTGTCTATGAGCAGTAATCACGATCTTTTCCCCCTCATTTTAACATTTTTTGCTCAATACAACCCCTCGCATATCCCGAAACCTTTGTTCACCCCCTGCTCATTGACAATGATTAGACACTTTGTATGGATTGGATTGCATGGGTTTGATATGTTGTTGAGCCAATTTTTTTTTCATATTTTAAAAGGAGTTGTCATGTATGGTTGTTAAAGAAACTTTTTGCTAATCAATTATGCAAATAGGAATGAGATTTTTCAGCCGAGGTAGCCATGGAAGAGGTAACCGAGGAATAGGTAATTGGAACAGGGGATCTAAAAGGCCAATATTATCCATACACTTTGATTATGACTCGCAAGAGTTAGGCCAGCTATTTTAAGATGGGTTTTTAAATTGGATTGGGCAAGGAGTGGTCCAACCTCGGCCTAAAAGGCCTCCCTTCCAAGCCCCATAGGTCCTCAGTATCCCCGTGCCCCCTCATGTCTCATTGCAGCCTGAAGTTCCTGAAAATGATGGATGGCAAGAGATTGTCCACCCGACAGTCTCCCAAAATCGTGGCTGGCCCAATTTGTCTTTACCTGCTCCCCCACCTATCAATCAAATTGTCCAAGCTGCCCCTATCCACTCACCAGTTCAGTCTTCCCATGTGAGTAAAAGGTTGAAAAATAAGTCCCAAGCCACTGTTTCCCCTTCCTCACCCTGCAAAGACTCTAATAAATCCATGTCCTCCCACATGCATTTGAGGGACGATTGCTCTCATGTGATCAACAAGATTAGGCCTAAAGGCTCAGCACAGCCTAAGGCAAATTCAGAGAGATCAAAATGTGACAACAACAATAAGGGAAAGATTTCATCTCAGAGTGGGAAATATTGATTTCAATTATTTATTTATTTATTAATTGTTGAGAACAATTGACTTCTGGAATTTTGGACAATATCCTATTTTTGGATATATGGGTAATATATTTTGGAAATAATTGCAAATGTCATTGAGATAAATTGTCAAATATGAATGTGATTATGGGAGTCATAAGGAGGGATGTTTTGTTTAATTAACTAGTTATGTTATGATTGTTAAAAGCTAAAGGGAGTCACAAGGTGTTCCACTTACTAGTTATTATTTATTTAAAAACCTTTATTATGATTTATTACCTTTCCCCCTAACTAAAAGTTGGTTGAGTTTTAGTTAACTTAACTAATGAAGTAGTTCAACTACTTCAACCAATTCTAATTTTCTTAAAGGCAAAAGGAAAGGGAGGAACAAGTGGAGAATAGAAGGAGAGGCATGCTAAGGTTTGATCTTTGAATTTTTGTTGAGATAATTCAATTTTCATTCATTCCTTAATTCATTAGAAGCCTAATTCTTTTTTATGATAGCAGGGTCCTATTTTAGACATCAAGATTAAGGGATGAATTACATCATTCAAACACTTGTTTTTCAGAGGTGTTGATCTATATTTGATAGTCTGTGTAGACTTGTCTATTTGTGAATTAGTTTTCATGACTGACAAAGGCTATTGTGCAGAGTCTAGTGGGCAGCAATTTGTGGCAAGTTGATCTAGATTTTCAAGTTTAGTTTTTTTATTTTCTGTCAGAAGTCCTTTTGTATGTTTCATCGGGGACGTCTAAGTTTGACTTTGGTCCAAAACTTCCTCAGCAAATTTTGTAAAGAGAACGATTCTTTGATGAATTGGAATGAAATAAAGGTTTTCTTTATGTCTCATATGGGTTGATTATTGACTTAGTGTATTTACTTCTATCTCTATATTTATTTCAGCTTCTAATATGTTCAGAAAATTACATAAGAAATGATTTTTTCAGCAAGATTTTAATTATAAAAAAACATCCTAAGCACTTGTAAACAATAATTATGAATTAGGATATCCATTTTTATGGCTATAAACATAGGGTGATATTCTCGTCTATCTTGAGTTAGCCAAGAAGGATCTGAAATTTTTTGTGTAAGATCATTTCATATCTTTTCCTCAATAGGTAGTAGGGGATAGCTAAGGTCATCCATGATGTCTTCTAGGCCTCCAAAGGCATGTGTTCATCATTTGGCATGTGGGCCCTAGGAATCCAAGTTGTAGGATTCTTTCCCCATGGAAGAAAAAGCTAGGCTTGTTCTCCCAAAAGTGGCCAGCAAACAAGGTCCTACAAAAAAAATGTGTACGCCCTCCGAGAATATCAAGTCAAAATATCATGGAAAGTGAAAACCACATCTAATAAATAAGGAACCTAAAAATGTGCATCAAAACTACCTCGTCAAATTAAAAAAGTGTTCAAATACCTTATACAATTGACCAAGTTTAGGTATGGGAGGGGTGTTGTAAGAGTCCTATTGGGTAGACCAAAACCCCCAAGTAGGGGATGTTCCCAAGGATGCCCCTTCAAGGTCATGTAGTGGATGATGAGGTGGATAGGGGTTTATAATTCATAGGTCAATGGGTTTCATGACATAAAAGGGCTCGTATTCTCTCGTATATGGGTGCCTTTGTAGAGGGTGTGTTGCACCTTTGTTTTCAATGCATCCTTTTTCCAAGCCCATTCATTTCCATTAATTAATTAATAGTCCAAAACCTAGGGTACTCCCTAGATTGAAATTGATTAGATTGGGGGGAAACACCACAAGGCCCACTTGAAGCTAGAAGGACATCACATTAGTGTACACACCTCAAAAAGTGGGGACATGTATATAATGTTATTTTTATTTTCCAGGTCTTTGATTTTTTAGGAGAATATTTTCATTTCTCTCAAGACCTCGTTGGGTGAGCATATAGAAGGTTTATATTTTAGGCTTTCATCTTTTTCTAGCCATCATCCCTCTGGGCCTTTAGCCCCTTCTTCCCATGAAATGAGGTACATGCCCTTCTTGGGTCACTAAATCCAAAGGGAATATAAGAGGGAAATTTGATGGGAATATGATGAGTGGAAAGTGATAAGTATGGTCAGGAATGGTTTGATGTCCCCTAAAGACACCCCCAGTTACACCCCTTCCCCAAATGTTGGCCACTCACTAGGATATCGATGACACTCACCAAGGTGAAACAGGGTCAAAATCATAATGTCCAAGAAGATTTTCTATAATCAAAATAAGATTTAATACAACATTCTTAAATGCCTCAAATATTAGGTTGATTACTTGCCACAATAGATGACTTATACTGCATGGAGCAAGACCCAAATGATTTCCCAAAGCTAGTTGGTGTGGTGGATGTTTTGACGATCGATCCAACATGTGGAGATAGAGAAGGATTCCATATGTGCAAGTGGACATTATTAGTCATGTGGTATCTTGGTACTCCATGTTTGAAACCCAAGGGCCTCGAGACACCATCTCCTTATTTATCCCACAAAATGGGGATAACAAGGTCTAGCAAGAATCACTTTGAAGAGGAGGATTTTGAAAACCCTGATCTTCAATATGCCTTAATCATGAGAAGCACAACGGCCATAGAATCAGATGAATGAGGATCCTTTTATCCATCAAATATATGCATGGTTAGAGTGATATACTCATAGGAGCCATAACATAGACATTTTGAGGGGGGAGGGACTCCAAGAACGAGGGATGACCATTGACTGGTCATGAAGGGGAAATATTTAATCTCAGATGTGGAGTCTGTGGGCCCCATTTGTTGGTTTATGGAAAGGACTATCAAGTGGAAAGTAACTGTCAAGTGGATGGGTATTCAAACATAATAGTAGCCATTAGAAACCTGAGTATGAGTACCATTAGATATCAGTGGATGACCCATCAGGATGTCATAATCAGAAGGGAGATCAACTTAGGTGGTTAGGCATTCCGATGGGAATGAGTCTGATTACCCATAAATTGATTTATATAAGGGTGATAAGAAAATCACACCATTTGATTAAGGGTGTTTAGGATCTTGGACACTTCAGTAAGATAAGTGGAGAAACCTCCCTAAGAATCAATAGGATTTATCTTAGTTAAAATTGTGATAAGAGAAGTCCTCACCTAAAAACCTGATGAGCCTGATATACTGTCATGAGAATAAGGAAAAAGGAAATTCGTCATCCCACCATCCTAAGTAATGGTTAGGGGGTCAGATGTTTCACATAGTGGTATCAGATAAGAGTTCAAACACTACGATTTAATGAGGCACCGAGGTTTCTTAAAACTATTTTAGAACAATTTTATGATGTCTGGTATGCGTGTTTAAAAATGCCAATGTAATTGCTAACAATGGTTGTTGTATCAACATGTAGGACGTATTGAAGGTAAATAAGAGGTGAATGGTGCATAGAAACATGGAAGACACATCGCATTTCATATATGAAGAATCTAATGGTTGAAGGGATAGAGAAACCCCTACATATTTGATGGCCATCGTTAGAAGCTTGAAGGTAGATAAAGAGAGGCTTATGAAATCCTAGCCTCAATAAGAAGAGTTGAATGTAGTACTACTGTAGAGCTTGTCTGAAATTGAGAAGCATTTGTAACAAGTCCCTAGTAATGCAGATTTTCAACAATCAGAAAGGTTTAAAACCCCTTAAGATGCCCAAAGGCATGGATTAATTCATAGCAATATGGGTACAAGTTCTTCCAAGAAAAGGCATCAGGATGCCAAGGGAAATAAATCTGGTGGAAGTGGTTCTACAAATTCATCCAACAGGAAGACCTCTTTCGAATAACTATACAGTAGTGACACTGGGATGAGTATTTCTAAAAAGAAGAAGATAAGTCATTCTCAAAATTCTCTGACTAAAGAATTCAAGAAGGATAAACTGCCTACCTTTGATGGAGAGATTGAGAAAGGAGAAGAAGTTGAGGCATGGTTGTTTGGTTTGAAGAAGTAATTTTGGGTACACCATTACTCCAAGAACACTAAAGAAAGGATTTTCATTTTCAATATGAATGTATGAGCCTCCATTTGGTGGTAAGACCTCAAGGAAATCAAAGGACTGAAGGAAAGAAAACTGACTTGGAAGAAATTTAAGAAGTACTTCAAAAAGGCATACTTATTGTAGAAATATAATGATGAAAAAATCAAGGAATTCCATGAACATAAGTTGGGTCAACTTACTATGGATGCCTATGCCAAGAGATTCATGGAGATGTTGAGGTATGTTCCTTACCTCAAGGGTGAGAAAGAAATATTGCAACGCCTTCTTAGTGGATTTCCAAAGACATATCAAAACATAATTGAATTTAATAAGACAAAGACAATAGAGGACACTATAAGGAAGGCCAAGTGTTGTTATGATCAATCCAGACATAAGCCAGTGCCTCCTAAGTATTGGAAAAGGAAGGATAAGAGTGGATTCCAGAAAAAGGGATTCAGGTCATTTCCATACAAGAATTAGAAAAAGGGTGCACAAGGGTGCTCACATAGAAGCATGCATCGACATAATTTTCCATCTCAAATAGAAAATAGGCTAGCAGAGAAGACAAGAGAAAGAGTACAGGAGCCTATGAAAGGACCTTTTCAATGCTGGGGTTGTGGAGAACCACACCTGTTGAGATATTTTCCTCATAGAGAACATGATACAAAGAAAATTTATCATATGCAAGAAGTAGCTACAGTAAATGATGTGGCTATAAGTGTGCCAAGGATATATGCAGTTGTGGAGAATTGATAAACAAACCATCAGGATTCAATAGTGGAGATGGAAGGTATAATCGCTAAGAAAATTATTTCTATTTTAATTGACCTTGTATCTAATCTTAGTTAAGTCTCATCACAATTTGTTGAAGCATGTTCCTTACAAAGGAAGAAACATGCAAAATCATGGTTAGTTCAATTATCCACAAGAGCTAAGAGAAAAGTGGTTGAGATCATAGAAGCTTGTTCATTTGAGATAAGTGGACTGTGTATGCAAGAACCCTTTAATTTCCTACCCTTAGGATCATATGATGTGATGCTACGCATGAATTGGTTATCTACCCACAAGGAAAAGATGAATTTTTATGAGAAAACTTTAGAATGAAAAGATGAAGAAGGAAATGCAAGATTTCTGCAAGGAATTCATAAGACAACTTTTGTAAGGAAAATATCATTGTTGCAACTTAAGAGGTTCATTAAGAAAGTATGCCTTGTGTATTCTATAAAAAATATTGACTCAATAGAGAGTAAGGAGTTGGAAGTTGAAGATCACCCTGTGCTATGGGAATTTAAGGATGTATTTTCATAAGAGGTACCTATATTACCTCCAAAGAGAGATATTCATTTTTCAATAGATATTGTACCTAGAGTGGTGCTAACATCAAAATTACCTTACAGAATGAGCACACCAGAGTTGTTCAAGATGAAGGTGAAGCTGAAGGAAATGTTGGACAAAGGTTACATTAGGTTCAGTGTATATCCATGGGGAGAACCAAACTTGTTTGTAAAGAAGAAGGATGGAACCTTGAGACTATGTATTGACTATAGTTAGTTGAGCAATATGACCATCAATAACAAGTATCCTTTACCTAGGATTGATGATATATTTGATCATCTCAGAGGAGTTGCAGTCTTTTCAAAGATTGACTTAAGTTTTGGATATCACCAAGTTAGAATTAAGGATGAGGACATATACAAGACAACCTTTAGAATGAGATATGGACACTATGAGTTTGTAGTGGTGCCATTTGGACTTAAAAATGCACCAACCACTTTCATGTGTTTAATGAATAGTGTACTCAACAAATATCTAGACAAGTTTTTCTTGGTGTTTGTGGATGATATTTTGGTCTATTCCAAGACAAGGGAAGAGAAAAAATAACATATTAGGATGGTCTTACAAGTTCTAAGAGGGCACCAGATGTATACTAAATTTAGCAAGAGTGATTTCTTTCAAACATAAATCTAGTATTTAGGCCACATAATCTCATTCGAAGGAGTGGCAATAGACACTGAGAAGATCAAGGAAATCATGGATTAGCCTCTCCCCATGAATGTAAGTGGATTAATATCTTTCATGGGATTGGATAGGTATTAAAAAAGGTTTATAAAGGGATTTTACAAGATAGGTAATCCAATTACCTCATTACAAAGAAAGGGGAAGAAATTTTTATAGTCAAAAGAGTGCGAGGCTAGATTCCAGCAACTGAAGTATCTTTTGACTAATGACCTGTTTTAAATATCACAGACCCTAAAAATGATTTCTTGGTTTGCAATGATTCTTGAAAAGAAGGGGATAAATGGGGTTCTTTTGCAACAAGGGAAAGTGATTTGTTATGATTCACAAAAACTAAATGAGCATGAGAAGAAGTATGTCACTCACGATCTACAGTTTGTAGCAATATTTTATGCATTGAATATGTGGAGGAACTACTTGCTTGGAAGAAGGTTTTTCCTAATGACAGGCCACTATGGAATAAAGTACTTATTTGACCAACTAAAGTTGAATTTCAGATAGGCCAGGTGGATGGCACTAATCAATGAGTTTTATTTTGAAATAAAACATATTAAAGGGAAGGAGAACAAAGTGGTAGATGCACTCAGATGAAGTATGGAGGATATACACTTAGAAACACCAAGTGTAGGAGAGTCTGACATCAAGCATAGGATTAAAAACCTATTGCAAGGATATGAGTTCTTCAATCAAGTGAAATAAGGGTTACGAAAGGAACCAAAGGAGAGAAAATACAAGGGATATCATATTTCAGCTGATGATTTGTTATTGTATAACAACAGGTTGTATGTGCCTAAATTCAAGGGAGTCGAGACATCTAGTTCTGGATGAGTTCAATAGAATATCTTTACCAAAAGATGATAAAAGAATTAAGGCAATTGTAGTATTGGCCTGGAATGAAGTATGCAATTACTGTTGAATACATTTCTAAGTGTTAAGAGTGTCAATAGGTGAAGGTTGAGCACAGGCATCTTGCATGGCTATTATAGCCTTTGTCAATTCCTGAATCAAAGTGGGAGATAATCTCCATGGAATTTATCATCGGTTTTCCAAAGACAATCAAGCATCATGATGCAATCATTTTTGTAGTAGATAAGGTGATCAAAGAAACTCATTTCATTCCTTTTAAATATACTTTTAAGGCCATAGATGTTGCTAATGTTTTTATAAAATAAATTCTTATATTGCATGGTCTACACAAGATCATAATCTTAGACAGATATGCTAAGTTCACATAGAGTTTCTTGAAAATATTATTTTCATGCTTGGGAATGTAGTTGGCATTCAGTACAGACTACCATCCTCAAATAGGTGGTCATACCGAAAGAGTAAACAAAGTGCTAGAGAACATGTTGAGGATGCATGTTATGCATCAGTCCAAGTAGTGAGAAGAGTATCTACCCCTAGTAGAGTTTTCCTATAACAATGGTTATCAGGAATCATTGAAAATGAGCCAATTTGAGGTTCTATATGGTAGGAAGTGTAGAGTTCTAGTTAGTTGGTAGATTCAAGTGTTTAGGATCACTCTCGAACTAGATTTTCTGAGGGAAATGGAATAGGCATTGATTAAGATAAGGAAAAATCTAAAGGTAGTAAAGGACATATAAAAGAGCTATGTAGATAGAAAAATAACTCATAAGGAGTTCAAAGTGAGAGATCATGTGTATCTTCGAGTGAAGCCCAAGATAAGTTCCCTGAGACTGGGGATGTGTGCTAAGTTGGAACCCCACTACTATGGACCTTTTGGAGTTCTAGAGAGAGTAGCACTAGTAGCATACATACCTTCTTTACCGCCTACTATTAAAGATCATAATGTGTTCCATGTATCCCTGTTAAATAAATATGTTCATGATTCTAATCATGTTATTGATTGGACTATGATATAGGTGGAACCAGAGGGAGAATTCCAACCCAAACCATAATGAATCTTGGAAAGGATAGAAACAATTCTCTGGAACTGAGATATCATGCAAGTCAAGGTGAATTGGAAGCACTTTGGAGTAGATGAGGCTACATGGGAGTTGGAAGATTCCATGAGGATGGCATACCCTTTTTTTTCTGTATAATTTTATATACATGGTGTTTTAAACACTGAGGATGACGTTTATTTAAGGGGGCGGGGAATGTAACACCCCATTTCCCCCCATAGATGTAATTATTCTTATTACTTCATATGATTATTTTTATGAATCTTGTAGTCATGTTTTGAATTAATTAAAACACTATATAGTTGACTAAGGAGGGAAAATCCTTGAGAGTATTGGCCATGATATCACATGTGGAAATGAGGAAGTGGATTGGTGAGGTGGAGCTGAGATGTATTAGTGAAGAAAATAGGAAGCTTTCTCATCAAGATAGCCTATATTGCAAAACATAAACACACACTTTACAATGTACTTAAACCTGCATAGAGCCACATGACCAATTATGGAAGATAGGATTGGTGGCTGAGGCAGTTAATACTACTACCAGATGTAATCTCTTGAAGAGGAAAGGGTGAATTGAAAAACCTGATAGAAGTGCACCCATTGGATTTCCCCTTAAAAAATGTGGATCCCTAATTGGAGGTCACTTCTGAAAAAATACACAATATTCCCAAGGAATGGTAGAGGAAGAGGCCAAAGGTGAAAAACCTGACCAAGAGAAGGAGAGTAGTATCACATGTGAGGGACACATATAGGCCAAAGGTGAAAAACCTGACCAAGAGAAGGACAGTAGTATCACATGTGAAGGACACATACAGATAAAGAGAGTAGGAAGAGGTGAAAGAGACACACAAAAAGAGAATGTGTGCAAATGAAGAGGAATAATTAAAAGTAGTGGAAGGCTCGAAGGAGAGTTGGTGAGTAGTAGACTCACAAACATATGGTGTGATGAACTGAGGAGTTTGGTTGCACATATATAAGAAAAAGGAGATAAATGGAGAGTTTTCCTTGAAGAAAATAGGAAGCTCATCTAAAATGTTGATGATCACCCTAAAAAAGAAGAGAATCAGATTGAGAATGGAGCGATAAAGGGCCACAACTTGTGAAAAGTTCCTTCCTATAGTACGCCACCCTTGTGCCAAGCCATGATATCACAAGGGAATGATTCAATTGGTATTCAACTTAGGATGATATAGAAAGGTTAATCTCATTCCACCTCTAAAAACAACAATATTTTCCTCATTCGCACTAATATCATGGATTCCACAAGTTTATCAGGTAGTTTATCAATTGAATTTCCTTTGCACAAGGGAGTCGGAGGAAGGGTCGTCGGAGGTCCGGGAGGAGAAATGAAACATGAGTCTAATGATGGGAACTATCAGGACCATATATCCAATGTGAGATGTTTTGTGAGATCTCATTCATTGGGTTTGGCGAGAATCGCTCTGAAGAGGAGGATTTTGAAACCCTGATTGACAATATGCCTTAACACTAAGAAGAACAATGACCATAGGATTAGATGAACGAGGATCATTTTATTCATCAAATATTTGCATGGTTGGAGTGAGATGCTTAGATTTCATGGAGCCATACAGGAGACACTCTAAGGGGGAGGGACTCCAAGGACAATGGATGACCATTGATTAGTTTTGGGGTGAGAATCAATCTCATCTATGGAATTTGTGGGCCCCATATGTTGGTATGTGGAAGGGTCGATCAAGTGAAAAGTAACCATCAAGTGGATGGGTATTCCAACATAATCATATTCGACCACTATGGAATAAAGTACTTATTCGACCAACTAAGGTTGAATTGCAGATAGGCCAGGTGGATGGAACTGATCAATGAGTTTTATTTTTAAATAAAACATATTAAAGGGAAGGACAACAAAGTGGCAGATGCACTCAGACAAAGTATACATGATATACACTTAGAAACACCAAGTGTAGGAGATTCTAACATCAAGCATAGGATTAAAAACCTATTGCAAGGAAATGAGTTCTTCAATCAAGTGAAAGAAGGGTTACGAAAGGAACCAAAGGAGAGAAAATATGAGGGATATCATATTTCAGCTGATGACTTGTTATTGTATAACAACAGGTTGTACGTGCCTAAATTCAAGGGAGTCAAGACATCTAGTTATGAATGAGTTCAATAGAATATATTTACCAAAAGATGATAACAACAGTAAGGCAGTTTTATTATTGGCCTAAAATGAAGTATGCAATCACTGTTGAATACATTGCTAAGTCTTAAGAGTGTCAACAGGTGAAGGTTGAGCACAGGCATCTTGCATGGCTGTTATAGCCTTTGTCAATTCCTAAATCGAAGTGGGAGATAATCTCCATGGAATTTATCATCAGTTTTCCAAAGACAATCAAGCATCTTGATGCAATCATGTTTGTAGTAGATAAGGTGATCAAAGAAAATCATTTCATTCCTTTTAAATATACTTTTAAGGCCATAGATGTTGCTAATGTTTTTATAAAATAAATTTTTAATTGCATGGTCTACCCAAGACCGTAATCTCGGACAGATATACTAAGTTCACCTAGAGTTTCTTGAAAATATTATTTGCATGCTTGGTAATGTAGTTGCCATATAGTATAGACTACCATCCTCAAATAGGTGGTCATACCGAAAGAGTAAACAAAGTACTAGAAGACATGTTGAGGATGCATGTTATGCATCAGTCCAAGCAATGAGAAGAGTATCTACCCCTAGTAGAGTTTTCCTATAACAATGGTTATCAAGAATCATTGAAAATGAGCCAATTTGAGGTTCTATATGGTAGGAAGTGTAGAGTTCTAGTTAGTTGGTAGATTCCAGTGGATAGGATCACTCTCGAACTAGAGTTGCTGAGGGAAATGGAATAGGCATTAATTAAGATAAGGAAAAATCTAAAGGTAGTAAAGGACATATAAAAGAGCTATGTAGATAGAAAAATAACTCATAAGGAGTTCAAAGTGAGAGATCACGTGTATGTCCGAGTGAATCCCAAGATACATTCCCTGAGACTGGGGATGTGTGCTAAGTTGGAACCCCACTACTAAGGACCTTTTGGAGTTCTGGAGAGAGTAGCACTTTTAGCATACATACCTTCTTTACCGCCTACTATTAAAGATCATAATGTGTTCCATGTATCCCTGTTAAATAAATATGTTCATGATTCTAATCATTTTATTGATTGGACTATGATATAGGTGGAACCAGAGGGAGAATTCCAACCCGAACCACAATGAATACTGGAAAGGATAGAAACAATACTCTGGAACTGGGCTATCATGCAAGTCAAGGTAAAATGGAAGAACTTTGGAGTAGATGAGGCTACATGGGAGTTGGAAGATTCCATGAGGATGTGATACACTTTTTTTCTGTATAATTTTATATACATGGTGTTTTAAACACTGAGGATGACGTTTATTTAAGGGGGAGGGGAATGTAACACCCCATTTCCCCCCATAGTTGTAATTATTCTTATTACTTCATATGATTATTTTTATGAATCTTGTAATCATGTTTTGAATTAACTAAAACACCAGATAGTTGACTAAGGAGGGAAAATCCTTGAGAGTGTTGACCATGATATCACATGTGGAAATGAGGAAGTGGATTGGTGAGTTGGAGTTGAGATGTATGTTGGCATGTTTTGCAGGCAGCACATGCTTGTCATTGATGGAAAGTACAACAATGATGATGTCTTGAGTACAGGAGCATGATCAGCAACGTAGTGATAATGGGGAGGAGCAACAACAATGATCGTTGGATCAACAATTCAGAATTCCCGATGGCTGTCAGATATTAATGTAGACAAGAGGAGCGCACAGATATGGAGGATAGATCTTGGGTGTTATATCTGAGTGAAGGGTCCGACCATCGTTGGATCCAAGAGAGCCTGCACATTCTTTAAAGTGCTAGGAGAAGCGGGCTTACAAAATCCCGAAAGCAGGAGGACCGTCCATCTTCGGGAAGGACACGTGGATGCGCAAATATGGAGGATAGATCTCAGGCGTTAGATCCGAGTGCAGGGTCCGACCATCGTTGGATCCAGGAGAGCTTGCATGTTCTTTAAAGTGCTAGGAGAAGCGGGCTTACAAAATCCTAAAAGCAGGAGGACCGTCCATCTTCGGGAAGGAGACATGGACACAGATCATCATTTTGCTGACTGGAAAGTCATAGGTATGAAATGCTCTAGCCTTTCACCTCCCGAAATCACGATATGCGAAATCACAAAATGATCTGAGCCGTCAGATCAAGGTTTGATATGGACCGTTGATCCCACTCCATTTTGGAGTTTCGCGGATCGAGAGTTGGAGATGTCAAAGAATATTAACCACATGAATCCCAAAATCCCAATATGTGAAATTGCGATTTAATCACAGTTGTCAGATCAAGATGTGATATGGACCGTTGATCCGACTCCATTTCGGAGTTTCGCAGATTGAAACTTTGAAGTGACAAGAACACTGAACATCAAGAATGTTGAAATCGCGAAATGATCTGAGCTGTCAAATCAAGTGTTGATCGGGACCATTGATCCCACGCCATTTTGGGGTTCAGGGATCACAATTTGGAGAGTCGAGATGCCTCATTTCCAAATTCATGAAATGCGAAATCACGAAAGAGATTTTTTCATAAGGTTGTGATCACAACCCTTGGTCACATCAGCGAGAGATGGAGGAAAGAGCTAGAGCAACCAAGCTCCTTTTCAGGGATCGCGACTGAGAATTTCGAGACACATGGTCACACGAATGCCGAATTGTCGAATGCCAAAATGATGAAATGAATGCAAGATCCCATGGAGTCAATCCAACGGTGCAGGTGAATTTGAACAAGATTGGAGGGCTATTGTAGCACGACACAGTGTAACTTCCAGAAACCACTGATGGTTTCTTCCAGAGGGCTCGAAGACACTTTGGGGGTGATTGACAAAGGAGGTGAAGAGTCACTGGGAATATTCAAGAGGGATGAAGATGTTCGTGGAGGTGATTGACAATTGGATGAGCATTGAGGCCTATAACTGGAACAGAGAAGGTGAGCTCAACTGTCACAGAGAAGACGAAGAGTCTCAAACTGCTAGAAAGGAAACATACAGTAATGTTGAACAAGTGGTAAATGACCAGAGATGCTGAAGAGTCACGATGATGATCAGATAGAGAACTCGATTTGTGGAGGAATTTGGTGCAGAGTGAGCATGCAAAGGCATTATGAATATTTCATGCACAAAGACAACAGAGACTATAAGAATGCGGAACAAAGAAGAGATATGTTGTTGTTGTTGTGTAGGAGAATTCAGGTGTGTACAAGGAGGCAGAGCGTAGGAGAAGAAATGCACAGTCGAGGAATGGTGCATTGAAGGGATATGGCGCATAGAGCATAAAAGGCAAAAGAACAAAAAGTGCTAGAGGTGTGCAGAAGACACTGATGCAGATAGGGCAGAGCAGTGTAATAGAACAACGACAAGGCCGGTAAGCCATTGAATAATTTTATATCATTGTAATAAGTTTTAGTAACAAAGAATTTATAATTTAGGGTGGTTGGGAGGCGCTAGGGAGGACTGGTGTCCTCGGAGGTTCAAGTGGGTGCTTGAACACAGGGAGTTGGTGCTTCCTTCTAGTTGGTGCTAGAGAAATAAGGGAGTTGGTGCTTCCTTCTAGTTGGTGCTAGAGAAAACAGAGAGTTGGTGGTCTCAGCAAGTAGCAGCTTGCAAAACTGAGGTTGTAGCCTCATTATGAGTTGGTGTTCATATGTATGATAATGTAAAGAATGTAACTATTACTTATCATATAAAGGAAAAAGAGGTTTTTACCCTGTATGGGTTTCCTCGGGAAATATCTGTCTTTTTGTTTCTCATATATGTGACTGATGCTGAATGTGTCAACGTTTATTTCCCTGCATGATTGTCATCATCATTGAGTGCCTTGTAAAGTTTTTAAAAGAATCATAATTGTTTAAGCATGGTAACAACTGATTCACCCCCCCTCTCAGTTGTCCAACAATGTATTAGTGAAGAAAATAGGAATCTTTGTCATTAAGCTAGCCTATATTGAAAAACATAAACACACACTTGACAATGTACTTAAACCTGCATGGAGCCACATGACCAATTATGGAAGATAGGATTGGTGGTTGAGACAGTTAATACTACTACCAGATATAATCTCTTGAAGAGGAAAGGGTCAATTGAAAAACCTGATAGAAGTGCACCCATTGGATTTCCCATTAAAAAATGTGGATCCCTGATTGGAGGTCACTTCTGAAAAAATCCACAGGATTCCCAAGGAATGGTAGAGGAAGATGCCAAAGGTGAAAAACCTGACCAAGATAAGGAGAGTAGTATCACATGCGAGGGACACATATAGATAAAGAGATTAGGAAGAGGTGCAATAGACACACAAAGAGATAATGTGTGCAGATGAAGAGGAAGAATTAGAAGTAGTGGAAGGCTCAAAGGTGATTTGGTGAGTAGTAGACTCATAAACATATGGCGTGATGAACAGAGGATTTTGGTTGCACATATCTAATAAAAATGAGATAAATGGAGAGTTTTCCTTGAAGAAAATAGGAAGCTTATCCAAAATGTTGATGATCACCCTATAAAACAAGAGACTCAGATTCAGAATGGAGTGATAAAGGGCCACAACTTGTGAAAAGTTCCTTCCTATAGTACGCCACACTCGTGCCAAGCCATGATATCACAAGGGAATGATTCAATTGGTATTCAACTTAGGATGATATAAGAAGTTTAGTCTCCTTCCCCCTCTAACAACAACAATATTTTCTCCCTTCCCACTGAGCTCATGGATTCCACAAGTTTATCAGGTAGTTTATCAATTGGATTTCCTTTGCACAAGGGAATCGGAGGAAGGGTCGTCGGAGGTCCGGGAGGAGAAATGAAACATGAGTCTAATGATGGGAACTATGAGGATCATATATCCAATGTCATATGTTCTGTGAGATCCTAGTCATTGGGTCTAGAAAGAATCGCTCCGAAGAGGAGGATTTTGAAAACCCTGATTGACAATATGCCTTAGCACTAAGAAGAACAATGACCATAGGATTAGATGAATGAGGATCATTTTATCCATCAAATATGTGCATGGTTGGAGTGAGATGATTATATTTCATGGATCCATAGAGGAGACACTCTAAGTGGGAGGGACTCCAAGGACGATGGATGACCATTGATTAGTTTGGGGGTGAGAATCAATCTCATCCATGGAATATATGGGCCCTATATGTTGGTATGTGGAAGGGTTGATCAAGTGAAAAGTAACCATCAAGTGGATGGGTATTCCAACATAATCATATTCATTAGAACCCCAAGTACGAGGACCATTATATCTTTGTGAATGAACTGTAGGGATGTCTCCGTCGGAAGGGAGATCTGTTGGAAAATATTGAACAAGCAACGAATACGTGTTGATGGTTGTTGTCATTAATGGCAACAGTGGAGATGGTAGGATAAGAAGGATAAAACCCCTTGGGGATTCGGACGTAAAAGCTCAGGAGGAACAACATTGAAGAAAACGCACGCAGCAAGAGTTTACAGAGAAGAAGGAAGACAGAGATCCAGTGACCGTTGGATCCCATCCAAATTTCCCGAAAGGCCGACAACCGCCAGATTTGCAGAAGTTGTGAGGGAGATAAGCCATCGGAGATTCGGGGATCGGGATTTCAATATGCAAAGTTCACTCGACAACGAAAACCCCGAAATCGCAATTTGATCGCAACCGTTAAAAGCAAGCTTGAGATATGGACCGTTGATCTTCGTCATCGAAGAATCGGGGATCGGGAATTCCATAGACATGTGTATGATGACACCTAAAATGCCAAAACCCCGATGATAGGCTTGACCGAGGTCTTATGTTGACAGTCACATGGACCATTGTGTAGCCGGAAGGGGCTAAAGCTCGGGAAAGGAGCACATCGGGAATCGGAGAATCAGGGATTCCGAGTACATGTGCATATCGACAATGAGAATGCCGAATTCGCGATGAGTGAAATCCCGATGGAATCTGAACCATTGGATCAAGCATTGATCGGAGGGTTGTTGTT
>JASDQU010105493.1:67547-86282 GCA_032191745.1 Picea mariana | reverse complement strand
GCTCTTGAAAGCTATTTGAACCAAAAAAGGGGACCTATGTCATCATATGAGACTTTAAGAGTCACTACATGGCATTTTCTTTCCCTTTCTACATGTTATCCATCTTTTCACCTACATCTAATCTAGTTATCTAGGAAATATTACTTATCTTGGTCTTTGTCACATGTAATAAGGGCTTAAAAGAATCATCCCATGGTAAACTTAGGAAATTTTTAAAATTAACCCTTTTTGTATTGTTGCTAGAAGAGAAACATAAGATGTGCATCATCTAATGACTTGTAAGGGGGTTAGATCCACCACCATGAGTGGGAACCTTGCATTAGGAGTTGTGTATATGCATATGGGATATCATCGATGCCTTTGGAAACATGTTCCATGCCTCAAGATCCATGACATTACATTAGAATCCGTGATGTTATATTGGGATCTGTGTACCCATATTTGTTCATATCCATCAACATAGAGATCTCTGCCATTTTCCTTAGGATCCATGTACTTCATTGAGATATGTGATAATGCATTGGACGATGAAAAGGACTCCACATCATCATCATGTGCCATATGAACCATTCATGGAGGGAACATTTGTCCATTTGGAGAATTATTATCACACATGTGGGTGGTTAGAAGTGGTTATTGAGTGATTAGAGCACATTTCTTAGGGCCGCTAACTTTAGAGGGAAGTTATTTTTTGACAGAGTGCCCAAAATCTCGTCAGATCAATTCCATTATATGTAGAGTGACCACGGGATTTACGAAATGGGGTTATAATAGAAAATCAAGTAAAAATAGACTTAGTTATGATGATGTTGAAATGTTCCACGAGAAAATTATTGCCACATTTTGACCACTCAATGTCCCAATTCTTGGGGCCACATGTGTGGCTCATTAAAGAATATTGTGGAGCATTCCTCTTCTCTTTGACTATTCCACTCACATGTGGAGTTGGTTGAGGTGGTTATTTCATGATATATTATTTTATTGGTTTGGAATGGTCATGGACCATGGTATTGAGAGTGCCTCTTATTCTAGCTCATGGTTTTGCTTGAGAACATTGTATTAGCACATGGTATTGTACTAGCACATGGTTTTCTACACAGTGTATTGAGAAACTATTTATCTATATAAGGAGGGATTGTTGTGAGAAATCTTACCGTGTGGACAGGCTAAGCTCCCCTTTGGACCAAGACCCCTATCTTTGTTCCAAAGACAAACATAAAAAAATGGTTTCTAATGTCCCTTTAAATCTAACTCAACCAATCAAACAAGAGAGAAGAAGAATGTGGTGTACCTTATTACGATGTTCATCCTCGTTGCTCCAATATTTGGGTTTGATCTCCAAGCTCCTCAATGCAACTGAAGTTCTGCAAAGACTAGAAAAATAAATCTTCCTCCTACTCTATATGATTAGGTAAAGAAGATCTATCTATGAAGACTAAAATGAAAATAGACCAACAATATGTATATGTAGAACACATGAACTTGAAGGGAATAGGCCAAGTTAATATTAATTTGGAAAAAACGTTACAAGCACTTACAAGCCATATATGACGTTGTAACACCTTCTCCAAGTTCTCCTCGTCCATCCCTTGCATGAATCTTGAAATCAAAATGTTGATTCTTCTCCCAAGATCAAAGGTTTGACATTCTTCCCTCTTCACCTTGGAAATACCTTCAATATATAGGCTTGAGAGGTTTAACCATCATGAGCTAATGAGGGAAATGGTTAAGGTTACGACTCCTTAAGTTGGGATTAGATCCTAAGATGGATCCATAGTATAGGAGTCGAGCACAACCAACCTCATCTCCTCAGAACCAAACCTTAGAAAGAGGTGGGATTCTCCTTTATTTACTCTAAACAAAAGTTGTGCTCCCTTAACATGGAAAGGGGAGAATTGGTGCTCCCTATACATGGCCAGGGGGGTGCCACCCTTCATAAATGATCAAAAAATGGTTGATTTTCCAAGTAAAAGGCATGTTTTTTTCCTTGAAATGATGGGTTTCTTCCTCCAACATGACTTAAGGATCATGGAAAATGTCTTTCATGGTGTCCACAAGTTGTGACACTTGGAAAAGTGCATGTGATACTTAGTAAGGTGTATACGACACTTGACAAAGTGCACACGACACTTAGTAAGGTGCATACAACACTTTGTGATACTTGCGACACTTAAGTGTGGCATTTTGATGTGTAACAGATGCCCCTAAAGTGTGAGGTCAGAAGAGAAACTGATGGCCAAAACACTTTACAAATTCTTCAATGCCAGTTGGGTGCTGGAGTAGGAGAACCTAACAGAAGTTGCAAAAAAATCATCAATCAGTATACATATATGTTTTCATTCCCGAGGCAGACATACCTATGCTCGAAATACGAGATGACTCAAAGCATGTTCACCGACCAATACACTTCGGATCCATGAGAATACTGACTAAGGACATGACCACTAGAGATACAATGTGGATCCATACCTCCATGATATGAACTGATTGTAGACATGAAAAATACACAGTGGAGCTACGAGGTGATTAAACATAGCCACAAACTAATACAATGTGGATCTATTTCATAGTATGTATATGAGTAAGATTTCAAATATGGTGATTGTACTGAAATCTATTACATTCTCAAATGATCTCTATCATAGCCTAAGAAAAACACATACCAGAGTGAATGCCTAACCCAAGGTCTTTGTTTCGATCCCGAAGCGGTATGAATATAACCATGCAAATAAATGACTTGATGTTGAACATGGTAGAAACCATTTGATTACCGGTCATTGAGGTATAACATTAACAAGTGCGAGGGTGATCACCAATGATGAAAATCACATCCAAGGTACCTTTAATACATTCCAGCGAATGTGAATAAATGAGTTGAGGTTGAACATCCATGGAATTATCCAATCAGAGGTCAATGGTGTAAACCTACTATCGGAAGCGAGAAGGCCCGTCATTGAGAAATGCAAACTCCAAGCTACTAACTGGTTTCTAAACCTAATTCTCGGATAATGTGTTGAATTCAACAGGAATAGACTCGTCGAAGGAGGGCCATGATGTATCCCCCATCATTGAAACGAAACTAACACACAAAAGAGATGTAAGATCGTGGATTAAATGAGTATGGATTGACACAAGAAATGGAAACTAGTAATACTGCAAATGGATGATTTGAAGTGAAACTTCCCTTGAACATTGTGAGGCACGACAAATGACTTAACAACATTGAATCGACAAGTACCAAGAAAATAATGTGACGGCAATAAGAACATATTCGACTGGAACAAAAAAGTATAACGACTCATGGAATTATTATGACTCAAAGACAAGCAAATTACCCAATTGTAAGATGAAACACAAACAAGTTCCATGTTCAAGGGCGACAATAGATGCCATAAAGGATTCCAAAAAAATTAAGCCACTTCCTTCAATTCCCCCCCCACCATTATTGGTGAGTACCTCTTTCTTTTTTAACGAGCTTGGGGAGGGTAACAGATGCTCGGTATAGCTCATCTTCGATGAGTCCCTCATCACATGTTTAACGAACCTAAAGAAGGAGGGATTCGGTCATGTATGGGTGCTGGAGATTGGACTCGCATAGGTCCTTCAATGCATAATTTTACAAGCCCAAAGAAGGTAAAATCAATGGTTTTTCACATTTAGAGAGTCTGAAAAGAACTTAAAGATGACTCCATGAATGAATTTTTCATAAATTTAGTCTCCCAAGCCCGAAAAAATAATACAAGGGAGAACTCTTCTAGTCATGCTTGACTAGAGTATTCATTTTTTGTAATTAGTATCACGAGGATGAAAAAGAGATAAACAACCACTTGAAATATTTCATTTCAAACATTTTAACGAGTATGAAAGGAAACAAGCTCACTTGAAAATCCTTTAATGTTTAGGGAGTCGAAAAAGAGCTTAAAGGAGACTCCAAAGAGTTCCTTTTTCGTATAGCTTTTACGAATCCAAAAAAGAGATAAAAGTATACTCGGTAAACTATTCTCATGTATTAATGAGCACGAGAAAGAACAAAGACTAAGCCTGGTAACTTATTCTCATGTATTTACGAGCATGAGAAAGAACAAATACTAAGATCATTCTAGAAAAGACTACCACATTATGATGGGAACGACCAGCAAGAGAGGATCACTCCTAGAAGCTAGTGGCTTTACTCCAGCATGATTTATAGAGGTTGGAGACCTACCCCCCAAGCGCCATTTCCTCCATCGAATCTTCTTATTTCCTTGTTTAGGCGTCTTTCTACTAATAGGAATATTTTCACTAAGCGGAGTAAAAGAAGGTTCAAGTATTTGACCTAGAGTGAGACTCAATTCGAATGGAGAGGGGTCTGTTTTGTTTTTTAACGAGCTTGACAGCAATAATGAACTATGCTTGTAAGCGTCTGTTTCATTTTAAAATGACCTTGACACATGAAAATAACTATGCTCATAGCGACCAGGTATTACCAAAGGATCTAGTGATTCTATGGATTGTTGCACCTAAGTTGAAATTATATTTATCATGGTAACTGGCAGGGTGGAAGGAGAAGGTAAAATAAAAAACCACATGAGCATCGAGGAATTGTTGAGGAGATCTACTCCTACACTCTCAAGACTAGATTGTCCTAGAAAAGGGACATTATTCACTACAAAATTATGGATATTTAGAGTTATATAGTCAATTTGATCAACAATGATAATTTTTCCTTGATGGGGAAATTGTAAAATATGAAACATCGAAGATGTGATGAAAGCCATCGCATAGAACCAACTATGACCAAGTAACGAATTATAATCCATGGACACGCCAACCACTTAGATATCAACCGAAATATTTTTACCCGTAAATGTCACAGTGAAAGATTACAAGAGTCTGTGAGGTTGCAAACCATGCCCATCAAACTCTTTCAGGGTGGTAGGAGATGGGGTAAGTTTAGGAGAACCAAGGGATTTTTCAGCAGGGAAAATACATGACATAGGCGGAGGCTCCTTCATCCAAAATAGTGTGATGGATGTTGTTTCCACCAACAAAAATTTGAATTTGGAATGATAGGTCGTGTGAGATCCTCTCCTTAAAATAGTTCAGATTAAACGTAATCATATTCGACTCCTCTGGATCCATAACCCCAATGGCTAACAACAGGGTTCTACGTTGACTTGGGCAGTTCTATAGAACTTCGATGGCTAACATAGCGCCAGGTGCTTGAGCCAAATATTCAATGATATTGTAGTTTTGGATGGAGCGAGTACTTGGATTAAACATCACTTTTCAAATTGCACTCTTGGGAGGGCACAACACTATGTCAGAATTTGGCTTCTCAATATGAAGAGGAGTGGAAGATGGAGGAGGAGTGGATGTGGAGGGATTATCGATAGCCTTTCCATTATCCTGATCACCTGGAGTAGTGTCATAATCATTTGTGCGAGTCATTACATTAACCGCCTTAAACATATAGACCTCAGAGGCACTTGAAGAAGAATCCCCATGCTGGGAATGACTTGCATTTCCCCCTTGCGGAGGGGTAGGGTTTTTTGCAACCATATGTTGTTGTTGAACCGGTTGGGAGGTACCCTTCAGAAATTTAGTGACTGCCTCACGATGAGGGAAATATTTTGTGTAGTGGCATTCCTTACATATCATGCAAGGAAACTTAGCCTTCCTATTTGGTTGAGTATCAATAATCGTTGTAGTATCTGTAGAATATTTCTTAGATTTACCCTTTTTTTTCTTCTTACCTCTTGGTTGTTGAGATGAAGTGTATTGGACCACATTCACCTCAGAGGTTTGACTAGGAGAGGAAGTATTCTTGGTGTTTGAAATGGAAATGGATTCCAGAGAAGGTCTTGTCGGATCATTCAATGGATGAGGATCATGAGGCATCATATCGTAATGTGTGTCAAACTAGGAATATACCAAGTCCAGGTATTGTGCATGGCTGATAGCCTGCTCCTCAGTAAGAACATTTCACATAGCAACGTCGTGGGAAATGGGAGACAATAAGGACTTTGTAAACCAATCCACGAGGTGTTGGTCCAGAATTGGAGCTTTAATCAATCGTCTCCACTCATTGATATGATCAAATATGTGGGTAGAAGAGGATTGTTAGAGTGAGGTAAAAAGATCTGTACCGGTCTCATACTACATAGGCAACTGAAAATGCATCAGGAAATCCATGGAAAGAGAATTAAAGTTGACAAAGGAGTTATGTGATAGCTTGATATACGATTTGGTAGTTTCACATGTAAGTGTTCTCTGAAAAAGCCTCAGATGAAGGGAATCATCCATCAAAGAGTTGGAAGAACACCATAAATGGAAATTCATAACATGATTGTTAGGATCTTCCCCGGGTTTTTCGTCGAATTTTAGGATGTCAGATAATAATTTGGTAGGGATGGCGAGCCAAAACGGGGATGTTGAATGGGATCATTTGTCAAATGTGGCATATCTAGTAGATGTAACATAGCCAAAATTGGTAATTGCCAGTTAGCATGTGGATACTGGTAGTAATCATGTGGCATAGGAACATTAGTAGGACCTTATCTAGGTTGCAGCGAGATGGAAAAACTAGATGGTCCTCGCATATACGGTGGTTTCCTGGGTTGTCCACCCATGTAAGGTGGTTGTCCTGATTGTCCACCCATGTACTGTGATTGAACAAATAGACCTCCTACATACTGTGATTGACCTGATGCCCCCCCATGTATTGTGGTTAAAGGGACCGTTGTGTTGGAATTGTGGGGTTTACGGATTGATAGGGAAAATTTCCTTGCAAAGGAATGTCCACCGAATTAGGTTGACCCCACAAAGGGTTAGCAACTCCTAGAAATAGTTTTTTCAGGATACATGCCAGTGATAGCAGGGATAAAAGGATTTGTAGGAGCAGATTTCCCCTATGCTTGTTGATATTGTAACCACAAAGGTTTCCCCTCTAGTGAAAAATTTCCCTCCAGCTAAAGGTTTCCCCCCGGCTAGAGGTTGGCCTCACATTGAAGATTGACCTCCAATGTAGGGTGTACTCATCTGTGATGGTTGAGATGGAGGCTGAGTATCTTTTGTAACTGTGGTTGTGTGAACAACTTGACTTCCGGCCATCTAACCGATGGAATGACCAAGTAAAGTGCGTGGTGTGTGCATGTGTGGAAATAGTGAAGCAAGAATATTACCTGACCCATGGCAAAGGGAGATGTATGCACAAGTGGTTGATTCAGTGTTACCTGGGTCACCAATGTTCCCAATAAAGAAGCACCAATAGTATCAACTGCAGGAGTTGTGGAAAAAGATAAATTCTCAAGTCTTTCAAGAAAACCAAACGATGGTGGGTTTATGCAAAAAGATTGTGTAGTGGTTGAAGCAGGCGATAAAAATTAAGAAGTTTGGGCATCAATAAATCTCATGGATGGTGGATCAGTGAGTGGTTGGACGAGTGGATCAGTAAAAAGAGGATTCACGTAAGATGAAAGGATTTCTACGAAGGTTGTGACCAACTCTTCAACGTGTTGGCCACTTCCAGGAGCTACACTCTCAGTCTTAGAAGTTTGATCTTCAATCATTCCCTTGTACAAAACATTGGGTTGAGGTTCCTGAACTTCGGGATCCATACCTTGTATATTGTGAGATATTTGATTCTAAGGACGTCTACGAAGGTCAAATAAACACACTCCTAAGAAAACTAAAACCAATCAACCAAGAAACAGTAGATTCAAGGATATTCCGAAGACAGGATATCAAGACACCAACGAAGAAATGAGAAGCATTTACCCTGACCTCCATGTAGCATCCCTTATCGGTGAAAGAAACCCTTACTCTCACGGGATCACCCTCCAAGGGTATTGAGAGTGTGATACAACGTATGCCCAAGGTACCGTGGGAATCCCTCCACAGTCACCTTTCTAGATACCTAGGAAATTCCACTCAGGTTACCAACTCCCAGTCAGTCTTCGGGAGGGTATAGTCAAAAGTCAGGACCAGATGTATGGGCATGACATCAAAGTATGAAATTATTCTAGAGGAATGAGGAAAAGTGGACTAGTAGACTCCAGAGGACTCTAAACAGATTCAGATTTCACGAAGTACTGAGACTAGATGAGTTAGTGACACTTCAGGAAAACCCCCCACTATAAAATCTGTCCTCTATGATTGGTCACAATTTGGAGGGGTAATATATGCTGCTCTTCCCCACGTTACCTCATCTTTAGCCCCTGTGTTAGAGGGGGTTCCTGGATATACTTATATGAAAGTTGGATTTTTTCACTCTTTAGTGCTCTACAGTTTGTTTAGTAGTCTTGGACAATTTACTCACTTTTCCTAGTCCAAAGACCCTAATCCTGTGCTACCGTTGGTCTTCTAAAACCAAAAAATGTTCTAGTTGATTTTATTATCACGTGGTTTATTTTAATGGCTTTTACTCATAAGGTTCATGGAGATGAAACTGATGATGTGAGAGAGACTTGACTCCAATAGAATGCAATATAATGAGATGCAATTCGTTATTTTCAAAGAATTCTATGTATGGGAAGGAGAAGAATTATATTCTTCTTAACAAAATAAAGCACTCAAAATGATGCAAATTTTCATTTATGGGAACAATATGATGCCAAACTACGAAGAAAATATTTCCAAAAACTGAAATGCACATGCAAAACTAGCTCTTTTTTAAACGTGTACCAAAAACAATCTCCTAAAGCATGAAAAAAAATTATCCTTTTGATTATGTATGCAAGGAGATATGCAAACTTTTCTTCTTCTAATATTTCATGTGAAATTAAAGATATCGATATTTGATACAAACAAATATGAAGAAAAAATAAATGAAATAAAGCGCACTCAAAAAATGATGAGAATTGAAAGAAAACAAGTGTGAGATAACATGTCCAATCAAGGACTCAAAGATGCAGAGGAGAGAGAAGATAAACACTCATGAAAATCCTTAAACAATGAGAAAAAAGACTAAGCATTCAAGGTTGGGTCATGGTAAAAAAGAGAGTCTTAATCGTCACAAAGCGAGATGTTTCAATGAAGAAAAAAATATCTCAAAACCAAACAACCTTTGCAAACTCTAGTTGATGAAAACTCCTAAATAGTCAAGCAATTTGAAATCTTTGTGAGACCAAAGATCAGATAACTGAAAGGTAGGATGAACCAAGGGATCTAGTTAACCCAAGAGGATCACAACTAGGAGAGATTTGAAAACTCAAAGAAGGAAATGAAATGAGTAATAAATGTCAATTTCTCAAGAAAAAGAAGTCACAGATAGATCAGTAGACTCTTGGATAAAGGCCTCTTAAAAGAAGACTGAGAAAAGCAAGGCAAAAACTCGCAAAACCACATAAAATAGGATATTGGCACCCCTATTACCAAATTAACATAGTTCCATGGATCCCTCTAGGAGGCTTACGGGTAGCGTCAGTCAACCAATAGTGCCCTGGTGTGAACTGCATGGGAGTGTTGATTTCCGAAAATTCTCAAAAATGGCTTCCAACAACTAAAACTCAGTAGAGACTCAATAAATGGCTATGTAAACTCTTTAATGAAGAAGAGGGTAGGGAAAATAAGTCAGAATAAATAATCAAACAATCCATATCTAATCACAAGCAAGGATTCAAGACAAAACAAAGGAAAGATTAGTCAAAGATATTCCCCAATGGATTCACCATTTTTCTGTTGTGAGAAATATTACTATGCGAACAGGATAAGCTCCCCTTTGGACCAATACCCCTATATTTGGTCCAAAGACAAAAGTAAACAAATGTTTGTTAATGTCCCTTTAAATCTAACTCAACCAATCAAACAAGAGAAAATAAGAATGTGGAATACTTTATTGCGATGTTCATCCTCGCTACTTCAATATTTGGCTTGATCTTCAAGCTCCTCAACGCAACTGAAGTTCTATAAAGACTAGAAAAATAACTCTTCCTCCTACTCTATATGATTAGGTAAAGAAGATATATCTATGAATACTAGAATGACAATAGACAAGCAATATGAAGTTGTAGAACACATGAAATTGACGGGAATAGGCCAAGTTAATATTAATTTGGAAAACAAGTTACAAGAACTTACAAGCTATATCTGACATTGCAACACCTTCTCCAAGTTTTCCTTGTCCATCCCTTGCATAAATATTGAAATCAAAATGTTGATGCTTCTCCCAAGATCAAAGGTTTGACATTTGAATTCTTCCCTCTTCACCTTGGAAATACCTTCAATATATAGGCTTGAGAGGTTCAACCATCATGAGCTAATGAGGGAAATGGTTGAGTATATGGCTCCTTAAGTTGGGATTAGATCCTAAGATAGAGCCATAGTATAGGATTCGAGCACAACCAACCTCATCTTCTCAGAACTGGCCCTTAGAAAGAGGTGGGATTCTCCTTTATTTCCTCTAACCAAAAGTGGTGCTCCCCCTTAGTTATAGATAGAGTGCGAGTGGAAAAAACTGGGCAGGGGGGCACCACCCTTCATAAATGCTAAAAAATGGGTCGATTTTCCAAGTAAAAGGCATGTTTTTGGCCTTGAAATGATGGGTTTCTTCCTCCAACATGACTTAGGGATTATGGAAAATGACTTTAATGGTGTCAAAGAGTTTTTACAGCTAGAAAAGTGCATGCGACACTTAGTAAGGTGGATACCACACTTGACAAAGTGCATGCGACACTTAGTAACATGCATACGACACTTTGCGACACGTGCGACACTTAAGTGTGTCATTTTGATGTGTAACAAGGAGCCTCCTCACTTTTCATTTAGAGTTGGAGTATATGTGAAATCTCTTGGCTTATTTTTATTGGAGCTATTAGTTCATATTAGTATTTTTCCTTGAGAAATTATTTGTGAAGAGTCTAGTAGGAGTGTTTTCATGCAATGGGTGAAGGTGAATGAAGAAGATAGCAAGGAGCCACAAGAGGAGTAAAGTTCTACAAATGGAGAAGATTCATAGGGTAAGGTAAATTCCTTATAGTACTTAGTTTTTTATGTATAGATATATGTTATTGAGCCTAGCAAAGATTAACTTTATTTTTATCTCTTATCTTAGGATAGAGTAGAGGCTACTCATTGCTACTTGAAGAGCTAGTCACACACTCTTTTCACCACTTCGATCTTGGAGAATCTAAGTGTCTCATGGGGGAATTTTCTTGATACACCTTAGGTTTTCCTATAATATCAAGAATTGATGCAAATATCAAGCCTCAAGAAGTATTAGGTTGACCCCATGTCCCAATAAAGGTTATTCACTAGTCTTTCATTTTCTCTCTCTCTCAAAATTTAAAAGATTTAACATTTATTTTCTTTAATTTGTTTTAAAGAAATATAGGGTTTAAATTTATCATATCCTTATATCTGGATTGTTTCTTTCAAGTATCAAACCAAATGTTATATCTAGATTAGGCTTGAATTTTATTTTGGCAAGTCATCTCGTTTATTTGATGCTTGATCATTTGGATGATTGTACAAATGTTAGATTTAGTGTTTAATTTTTTCAAAGTTTTGGATGGATCTAACGTATCACCATGAATAATATCTAATGTTCTTTATCTATGTATTTACTTGAGTTTATGTCATTTCAATTGATGCAGGAAAACACGTGACATAAATTCTCACATCTTGATAACACTTGGAAATTTTCATCTTGATGCAAAGATTTGAAATTGTTTGACAACACAGGTATTCCAACAGAGGACGAACACCTTCAGTAACCACTCACATAACCAGATCAAAGATCAAAACATCAATGTTTTCACGTCGTAAAAACTCTACTGGGAAACATCCACGGCCCCAGCCAATGTGGCCACTTGGAGCAGTTTATTAATGCAAAAGAAAAATATTACAAAGAGATTTTACAAGAGAGTTTCTCACAATCGATCATCACCAAATGACCCTCCATGCTCTTTAAATAGAGATCATGTACCAATCAGGTGTTAAGACATGGATCAATGGTCATTAATATCAAGGAGAATATGATCCATCAGATCACTCTATGTCAGGAACATATCGTTACCATCATATTTCCTAACTACAAATGCATACTAAACAAACACACTAAGAAACACACTTTTACCTAATGACACATTAGACCAAGTAGATCTTAACTAACTCCTAAGTGTCTAAATATTCTAACATCCCCCCTTAAGAACAACTTGGGATAGGATTGAAGGATTTATAGTGACACAATAGGAGAAGGAAGGAGGCATTAGAGCCTAGCCCCCCTTAATGACAAATTCATGAACGCCTAACATAGATTGAAGTTTGGAAAACTTCGCTTCTGTAAGAGACTTTGTGAAAATGTCTGCAACTTGATATTATGTAGGGAAAAAGAGTACTTCAATAACTTGATCATGAATGATCTTTATGATGAAGTGCATGTGTATCTCGATGTGATTGATGCACTGATGTTGAACTGGGTCTTTGGCGAGCTTAATGGCACTCTGATTGTCACACCAAAGGCTGGGCGGATGTTTCTGCTAAAATACAAACTCTGAAAGAATCTATCGAAGCCACAAGGCTTCCTGACTTGCATTTACCACTACTCGGTACTCTGCTTTTGCTGAAAAAAGTGAAATAGCTTGTTGTTTCTTACAGGCCCAAGTGACAAGTCCTGAACCAAGGATAAAAACATAACCTACAATAGACTTTGGATCATTAGGGTCGTCGGCCCAATCTGAATCAGTGAAACCAACCAATAAAGAATTCCCCCCTGAACTGTAATGTATCCTAAACTAAACTGTGCCACAGACATAGCGAAGTATCATTTTAGCTGATTTCCAATGGCTTTCATGGGGTGTTTGCATATACCGAGAAACAAGACCAACAACAAAGGAAAGATTAGGACATGTATGAGTCAAGTATAAGTGGCTACCAACTAATTGATGATACATGGTGGCATCAAATTTAGGAGAAGTACAGGTGGAAGTAAGCTTGAATCTAGACTGGAAGGGAGAAGGGGATGGTTTAGAATCATCCATGTGATAGAGACAAAGATGGTCACAAGCATACTTAGACTGGGAAAGAAAAAATCCTTCATTGGTTTGCAAAACTTGGAGGCCAAGAAAATAATGCAAAAAACCTAATTCTGTCATTTCAAATTTCTTCTTAAGGCTGGTTTTCACATGGCTTAAAAGTTTTGAGTCACTACTAGTAAGGATAATGTCATCAACATAAAGGACAAGGATTATGAGATGGATTCCTACTTTCTTGGTATAGACATTAGGATCAGAATGACATCTAGAGAATCTGATGTCAATAAGAAAGTTGTCCATTTTGGCATACCAAGCTCTGGGAGCTTTCTTAAGACCATAAAGAGATTTCTTAAGGAGACAAACAAGGCTAGAGTCATTCTGGACATAGCGAGGAGGTTGTTCCATGTAGATTTCTTCTTGAAAATATCTGTGCAATAAGGTGGATTTAACGTCCATCTGATGGACCTCCCATTTATGTGAGGCAGCAAGGGAAAGAACAAGGAGAATGGAATTCATTTTTGCTACAGAGGAAAAGGTTTCATTATAGTCAATTACTTCAACTTGGGAAAATCCTTTGGAAAGTAACTGATCTTTGTGTCTTTCAACACTTCCATCTGATGCATTGTTAGTTTTATAGACCCATATACATCTAACAAGTTTTCTTCCTTTTGGAAGAGTTACAAGATCCCAAGTATCATTTTCCATTAAAGAGCGATACTCTTCATTCATTGTAGTATACCAATCTGAATGACCTGAATATTATGAAAATGTCTCTGGATCATGAGTCTTTGAAACTTGATCCAAAAGAGAATAGGTTTGTTGGAACTATGAACGTGTTCGATGTTTATCTGAAGGATCACTGACAAGACCGCCAGTTACTTCTCGTGTTGAACAAACCCATCTAGGAAGTGGTGGAACTAGTGCTAGTTTAGGTTCAAAGGACTCATATGGAGGAAGGTGAGAAGGCAGAGGTGTATTTTCATCCTCACTGTCATCATTTGAATAAGAAACCATAATAGGAACAAAATAAGGCACAAATGTTGAAGATGGCTTGCAGGACAAAGAAGGAACAATCGTCGAATTAGGCTCGCAAGCCAAGAGATTTTCATCAAATTTAACATCTCTTCTAATAATAATTTCATTACAATGTGGTTGAAGAAGTCTATGACCTTTGACTTCTTCAGAATAAACAACAAATATACACTTCTGACTTTTAGGTTGCAATGCTTTCTTTTTCTCATCAGGAATGTGAGCCCATGTTATACTGTCAAATACACAGAAATGACTTACATCTGGTTTAGTTTTAGTCCAAGTTTCTTCCGGTGTTATATTTTTAAGAGCCTTTGTGGGAGTATGATTGACTATGTAATTTGCATAGTTGATTGCTTCCACACAATACTTTAGACTTAATCCCTTACATTGGATCATACAATTAGCCATTTCTTTTAATGTGTGGTTGTTTCTCTTAGCAACACCATTTTGTTGTGGTGTATATGGAACAATGTGTTTCCTTTGGATGCCCTGTGTAGTGAAGTAACTTGTAAAATTATTGTTCACATATTCTCCTCCAATATTCGTTATTAACTTTTGAATTTGATGTCCAGATTGCTTTTCTACAAGGGCCTTGTAGGCCAAAAACCTGTCAAAAAATTCACTTTTAAATTTTAAGAAGTAAACCCAAGTACTTCTGGAAAAATCATCAATGAAAGTTAAGAAATACTTGCACCCAGAAAAAGAAGGAGAAGAAATTGGACCACACAAATCATTGTGAACAAGCTACAAAGGTCCCAAGGCGTGCCAAGAGGCACATTTGTCAAAACTTTCATGATGATGTTTTCTGAGAACACAACTGACACAAACACCATCTTTGCATGAAATGGGAGGAAGACCAGTCACCATATGTTGATTACATATTTGCTTCAATGAGCGATAGTTTATATGACCAAACTACTCATGCCAAAGTTTGCTCAAGTCATCGCTATGAGAAACAAAAACTGATGAAAAAGATGATGACCCAAAGTTGTCAAACTTGTACAACCTAGTAATATCATCAACAATTCCAATTGCAAGAACATGATTAGGATCTTTTAGATCCTTTATTACAACTTGGTGAGGTGAAAACTCTATGGTTTTACCTTCACCTGAATGAGTGATTTGATATACTGATAGAGGGTTACAAGAAAGACTTGGAACACATATTACACCATTGAAATAACCATTATCTACTTGAAATGTTCGAGATCCTACAACTCTAAGAGATCTATCATCACCAACAAATATTTTCTTGGTGTTACATTCATTTATAGCATAAAATATGTCTTTATACTTAGCCATATGATAAGATGATCCAGAATCAATAAGCCACTCATCAGAAGAATAAGTAGAAGTTGTATTGAAGGAGAAACTAGAAGTGGAAAGTGCATGTCCATGAGAAGAAGAAGAAGAAGAAGTAGAATCAATACTGATGTTGTGCTTCATAATCACTGCTTCTAAAGCTGCCATCTTCTTGAAACATTTGGACTCATCATGACCATATTTATCACAAAAGTTGCAATGTCTATCTTTCTTCTTATTTTTATATTTTTCTTGTTTGTCCCCATTAGGATTTGAAGCTGTCTGAGTGGGTTTGGGACCCTTATGTTGCTTGTTGTTGTAGCGAGGATGTTGCTTCTTGGGATACTTGGTTTTATCTTTCTGTTGGGAAACTAAGGCTTTGTTGGAGGTACCTGCAGTGCTAATCACTCCAAGTTGTACACGCTTATCTTCCTCTCTAATAAAATAAGAAAAAAAGGACTCAAGAGTGGGTTTTTGATAAGCTTTCCCTAGAGCCTCTCATGACATAAAAGGTAGATAAAAACATAGAATATGCACTACCTAGCTTACAAAGAATAAGATAGATGTAGCGCTCTTCCTCCATTTTTATCTCACATTCTTCACATAAAATTATGAGTGTTTTAAACTTAGATAGATAGTCTCCAAGGAAATAAAAATCACTCGGACTTAAGGTTAGTACTTGATTTTCTAACTGTTGTTCTTGAATAATATTGATTTTACCAAACATAGATTCAATCTTGTCCCAAGCTTCTTCGAGGTCATCAATTTCTTTAAGGTGGAACCTTAAATCAGGAGAGATGGACATTCTGATTAGTCCACATGCTTTGTCACTCCTATTATCCCATTTGACTTTCTTATCATCATCAGTGGGTGTTTTTTCCTTTCCCAAGGTAATCTGGTACAAGCCTTTACTTCGTAATAAATATTCCATATGAGATTTCCATTGGAAGTAGTTGGTGCTGGTAAGCAAGAGATTACTTGTAGAAGCCATATTAAATATTCATATAATATGGATTTAAAAACTGAAACTGATGGTATGGATGGAAATATCTCAAAAATTTATGCGGTTTTAAAAAAACTGGCACTGAAAATGGACTTCATATGTGAGAATTATGTCCTTTTAAAAAAAGGCATAAACAGTGACCAAATGACCACTTGATAGTGTAAGTTACTTTATGAACTGACCCACTTTTATAAAGAGAAGTGGGGATCACTTTTTCAGTGAAGTTACTTTATAAAAGAAAAGTTGCATGCAAAATAAATAACTCTAAAATAAAATATTAAATCTACTTATAGTGATTCACTTTTATACTTGAAATGAAATACACTTTACAATTTTAGCATGAACTTTTTCAAAAAAAAGTAACGAAAGAGAGACTTGAACTCAAGACCTATTACTTAATAAGGCAAATTTTAACCAAATGGTCTAGCAAAACATGTTGTTTTTGTTGTTGATGACCTTGGAGAGCGTCCTAAAAAAAATCTCTTTTCACACAAGAAAAAAAAAATTTGTTTCTCGATGACAACACAGGTTAGATCTCGGTTAGCTTACCCGGAAGATGCACATTTTCCTATCTGTTTCTAATTTTCTGAGATCACACAGAGCAAAGGGAAAAGAGCATATGCAAATCTAAAATACTAGAAACCTAGAAATAAATAATACAAAACCAAAATAAAACCAAAATGATACTGTGTAAAAATTAAAAAAATGCGTATTCGGGCTTTATACCTCTGGATCTGACTGAAATGGTTGTATCTTGGGCAAACATAAACCTTTTAGAGTGAAACGAAAAATGTTTCTGACTGAAATGAGTGCTCTGGACATAATGGAATAGACATATTAGGCCAAAAATTTACAAAAATCATGGAAAATGGAGATGAGGCAACCAACTTCACGATCTCGATCTACAACAGGAGAGGGTCTTCAAACAGGCTCTAATACCATGTTCAGCAACACAGGTATTCCAACAGAGGATGAACACCTTCAGTAACCACTCACATAACTAGATCAAAGATCAACACACTAATTTTTTCACGTGGTAAAACCCCTACGGGGAAACATCCACAGCCCCAACCAACGCGGCCACTTGTAACAGTTGATTAATGCAAAAGAAAAAGATTATAGAGAGATTTTACAAGAGATTTTCTCACAATCGATCATTGAAAAATGACCCTCCATTCTCTTTAAATAGATATCATGGACCAATCAGGTGTTAATCCACAGATCAATGGTCATTAATATCGAGGAGAATATGAACCGTCGGATCACTCTATGTCGGGAACATATCGTGATCATCAGATTTCCTAACTACAAATGCATACTAATGCATACTAAAGAAACACACTAAGAAACACACTTTTACCTAACGACACATTAGACCAAGTAGAACTTAACTAACTCCTAAGTGTCTGAATATCCTAACAGAAATGTGGGTGGGTGCAAGCTATTGATAGTCTCTCATGAAGCGTTATTGGCAATACAAACATGGAGAAACAACAATTTGTTAACTTGGAGGGATTTTTCAAGGTACTTTTACAATGAATTTGAATATGGTATAAAAATATGAAATGTAGGAAATTGAATTAGCTTTCAGAATATATAATTTTCATTTATAGAAATTGTGAATAACTATGTGAAATTTGAGTTTTTCTAACAATGGTATGTTATTTTTCAAGCAAAATATAAGGTACATGTCTCTGTTAGTGCATGTGTTGAGTACCTTAACAATGGAATTTCCTTAAGAAATTTTGTATAATTGTAGAGAACCCATTGCTCTAGTGTGGGGTGTTTTTTCAAAATTTATAATGTTAATTTTATATATTTTTTAAAATTATGAAAGTGAATGTATCCTTGAAATTACAATGCCTTATGTTAGTGTAGACTAAGACAGTCTTAACATTATCAAACAATTTTTCTTTTTATATTTTAGATCTTGGTCTCTTCTAGTGCTACATATAATTATTTCAAAAATGGTTAAGATGATAAAACAATATAGCAGAAATAAAAGAGGTACATATTTTAGGATTATGATATATATCAAGACAAAAATAGATTAAAAATAGTAAACAATATTTTAATTTTAATTATATATTTGGAATCTACATAGCCAACTCCAGTTGTGTCTGTAGTTTCATCAACAATGGATTTGTGATTCCTATGGAAAAATAATGTCAAAAATAGAGATATTGAGAGGTATTCATAAAAAATGGAGGTTATAATGTATTTTCATACCAAATCTCTAATATTTTCATCTATAACATGAATGAAAGGAAACCAACTCAACAAACACATACGCTAGAGTTGTCATTCCCACCCCCAAAAAAATTGAAATGCAAGGAAAGCACACACACTCTTAAGAATGTGCACATGCTCCTAAGAATGTGCACACACTTTAGGAGCATGTATGTGTTATTGGAACGCGTGAATTCTTTTATTCCTACTATTCCA